>MU161602.1:22898-34391 GCA_015888305.1 Antheraea pernyi | reverse complement strand
CCAACGCAGTGGCAGTTTATTGATGCCCTTCTTAAAAAATCAGCTGGACGGGTGGCAACAAATTCTTCAAAGGCATTTTGTATTGCCTCTCGGGTATTGAATTTTTTTCCCGCCAAGGAGTTATCCAAATTCTGGAAAAAGTAGTAGTCTGTAGGCGCAAGGTCTGGTGAGTAGGGCGGATGACGGAGAACTTCCAACCCCAGTTCTTGCAACTTGGAGACTGTCTGCTGTGCAGTATGCGGCCGCAAGTTGTCGTGCAGGAGCAGCGGAGACGAGCGATTGACCAATGCTTGTTAGAGATGTGCCAGCTTCTCCATCATTGTGTCCAGTTCTTCACAGTACACATCTGCAGTAATGCTCACTCCGTAAGTAAGTAAGCTCCGTGGTAAGAAGCTGTGATGAATCATACTGGCGCTAGACCACCAAACAGAGACCATCACTTTTCTAGGGGTAAGTTTTCGTTTAGGGCATTGTTTAGGTGCTGAACCAGGATCCAACCAACTTGCTGAGCGCTTGCGGTTATCAAACAGAATCCATTTTTCATCGCAGGTAACAATGCGGTTCAAAATTCCTTCATTTGTGTGTCTGTTGAGCAGTGCAAGGCACGTCTCGACGCGTACTTCGCGCTGGCGATCATTGAGTTTGTGGGGCACCCATTTTTCAAGCTTTTTTACCTTGCCAATTTGACGCAAATGGACCAATATTGTTTTGACGCTAACGTCGACAACTGCTGCTAATTCAGCCGATTGTGTATCGTGAGCTTCCACAATCGCCTTTAATTCGTCATTGTTGACCAAAGTCTTCGGACAACCGCGAGGTTCATTTTTCAGATCGAAATGCCTAGAACGGAAGCAAGCAAACCAATAATATGTGTGATTGGTACTTTAGATATTCGACAAAGGAATTTAATGTGAGCGAACAGGTTAGTAATGTGAGCGAACAGGTTAGCATTTTTTTATACATTGAATCATCTTTTTTTTAACATTCGTACTTAAACAAGTTATGTTACCAAATAATGTTCTTTTTTATATCATTTTTGGCTACTAATCCTCTAGTATTTTTTTTATTTATTACTGCTAATGTCAAGTAGGTAATGATATTATATATTCCTTGCGATGATTTCAATAAACCAAAGAGACGGTGACCGTCTTGTTAGAACTTTCCAGGGAGTTTTTGTGGCAAGTCAGAATCCATGTTTAAAGGTATTATTTCCCATCCACTTCCCTAGTGCACTATGACCATACTATATTACGTAAAACACCACCAATATAACAAAATATAAAGATAAATAATACAAGATTATGAATGAAATATAAAATCTATTAAATTACATTCCAGGATCCCGCCAAAAACTCCAACCAATTAGTGTTATAATTGACGATGGTATTATATTTATCTGTATTGTTAGATGTCATTTGCTTATCAAGTCACTCACTGATCGACGTTATTAAGTTTGTTCTTGATTAGTTTCTATGAATTAATTACTATCTAATAGTTTTTTTATCATTATTAAATTATTAATTTGTATAATATAAGTTGTTAAATCTATTCATAAGAACTCTTGGTTTATCTTATATTTTATCTATACAACGTACCTATTACTTCATTGTGTAAAAGTATTTTTAACCGCCTTCGAAAAAGGAGGTTATTATGATTAGATGTATGTATTTTTTACCCATTAAGGGGGTTAAATACTGCTTATTTGATTTTCACCCATTCTCGTCTTCGTATTTTCGTTTACTTTAAAACGATTCCAATGATATTAGTTGAACTACAGATAATTGGAGATTGTGATAATTAAATTTTAAAAAATATACCAAACCTAAGGGTGGAAAATAAAGAGATAAAGAAGGCTTATAAAGTTTACTATCAGCTAATTTTCATAAAAACTTGGCCAAACCTGTAGTTGCAATAGAAATAAAAGTATATGGTGCCTCAGTCCTAATTATTTTTCGCTTTCCAGTACCCTGTTGGGGTTTTGATATCGAAGTTGTTTTTTTCTGCTACATAATTTTTATCTATCTATACTTAATATGTTACCAAATAATGTTCTTTTTTATATCATTTTTGGCTACTAATCCTCTAGTATTTTTTTTATTTATTACTGCTAATGTCAAGTAGGTAATGATATTATATATTCCTTGCGATGATTTCAATGAACCAAAGAGACGGTGACCGTCTTGTTAGAACTTTCCAGGGAGTTTTTGTGGCAAGTCAGAATCCATGTTTAAAGGTATTATTTCCCATCCACTTCCCTAGTGCACTATGACCATACTATATTACGTAAAACACCACCAATATAACAAAATATAAAGATAAATAATACAAGATTATGAATGAAATATAAAATCTATTAAATTACATTCCAGGATCCCGCCAAAAACTCCAACCAATTAGTGTTATAATTGACGATGGTATTATATTTATCTGTATTGTTAGATGTTATTTGCTTATCAAGTCACTCACTGATCGACGTTATTAAGTTTGTTCTTGATTAGTTTCTATGAATTAATTACTATCTAATAGTTTTTTATCATTATTAAATTATTGATTTGTATAATTTAAGTTGTTAAATCTATTTATAAGAACTATTGGTTTATCGTATATTTTATGTATACAACGTACCTATTACTTTATTGTGTAAAAGTATTTTTAACCGCCTTCGAAAAATTAAGGGGGTTAAATACTGCTTATTTGATTTTCACCCATTCTCGTCTCCGTATTTTCGTGTACTTTAAAACGATTCCAATGATATTAGTTGAACTACAGATAATTGGGGATTGTGATATTTAAATTTTAAAAAATATACCAAACCTAAGGGTGGAAAATAAAGAGATAAAGAAGGCTTATAAAGTTTACTATCAGCTAATTTTCATAAAAACTTGGCCAAACCTGTAGTTGCAATAGAAATAAAAGTATATGGTGCCTCAGTCCTAATTATTTTTCGCTTTCCAGTACCCTGTTGGGGTTTTGATATCGAAGTTGTTTTTTTCTGCTACATAATTTTGTAGTTCGTGAGATCATAGCGTTCAACCAAACAAACAAACTCTTCAGCTTTATATATTAAGTATAGATAGATAAAAATTATGTAGCAGAAAAAAACAACTTCGATATCAAAACCCCAACAGGGTACTGGAAAGCGAAAAATAATTAGGACTGAGGCACCATATACTCCAATAGAAGCAGAGCACCAATGAAGAATGTTTCAAAATCGGGCACTTTTTTCCTTTTGAGAGATTTCGTAAGTAGTAGTTATAATATTCGTTCAATAGGCGAGGGAATTAATCCATCCTGCCAATTCTGAATTTTTCGGTGTTAGATAGCTCTTTTATTGAGGAACGCTATATATCATCACGCTAAAAGCAATAGGAATGGACTACTAATGAATAATGCTTCAAAATCGGTTTTTTTTTTCCTTTTCTCACCTTTCGCTGCGTGTTAGCGTTATAACTTATATACGTTGCCATGGTAACGTGGTAAGTTTTTATCGCAAACGTTTTTCAAAGTTTTGTTTGTGTTCCTATTCAAAAAGTTTATTCTACGATAGTTTTGTTTCCAAGTTTTGTTTTATAATCTATTACGTATTATAAAAATAAAGTGTGCGTGTGTAACTATAGGTGAATGGATATGGCTAAAAACATTTTTAAAAAAATGTGATGTAGTCGTTATGGCTGTCTGTTTGTTTATTCCGGGTCTCCGAAGCGACTGAACCTATTTTAACGGGAATTTTACTGGCAGATAGCTAAAGTTATAGTGGGTGATGTAGGTTATATTAATTGTTCGCGGCTTCGTCCGCAGTGCTATTTCCAAAATGGTTAGACTGATTTTCACGGGACGTTCACTGGTAGATAGCAGACATCATAAAAAGTCTTTTAGGTGTTTATTCGTCTTCGTCCGCAGTGGAATATCCGAAATGCTTGGACTGATCTTCACGGAAATTTCTCTGAAAGATAACTGACCTTATAAGAAGTTACTTAGATTATTTTATTTTGTTATCTAAGACTTCGTCCGCAGTGCTATCTCTTAATCGATTGGACGAATTTTCACGGGACTTTTATGAGCAGATAACTAACTAATGAGCTATTTTATTGTAAACTAGCGGCAGAAAACCTTGACAAATTATACCTAAACCTTCCCCATGAATAATCATTCTATCTACTGGTGAAAATGGCATGAAAATGGTCGTTTTTGACTTTATCGCGAAAAAACAAACTGACAGAGGACTTTCTTTTTAACCGACTTCGAAAAAGGAGGAGGTTACTATGTTCGATTGTATGTATTTTTTTATGTATGTTAATCGATATTTTAGTCAATTGTGAACCGATTTTAATGATTCTTTTTTTATTTGAATTTGTACACTATGTAGTGTTTAACTGCTACCTTTGTATTCGTCCGTGTGAAATTGATCAAAAATATTTTACAACCGCGTGAGACTTACTGACTCCAAGAATAAAAATACATAATTGAAAGTCATACATCTGTATGTAATATGACTTATATCATCTTTTTGGTCAATTTGGAGGATATAGTTTTATTCACCGCGTTTGCTTCTACATAACTCAGTGATTATAGCAACGTATAAGAATAAGTTAAGTATATCGACAATACGGGTATATTATATCTATATAATAAAAAATTTAAGATATATTGTTCGATAATGTATAGCTTATAATTTGCATTATTTTCTTATATAGTGTTAGTGAGCGCTGAGTTTGATATATAGTAGGTTGAAGTTCCAGGTATGTTGCTGATGATAAATCCCATCCCATTCGATATACAATTTGTATTCATATATCTAATGTACACGTTACATGTTACAGTTGGCGTGCGTGTCGTAATTACAAATGTTTTTGAAAAAGCTTTTCTGTAATTTACACACCCACTCACAATTTTACATTTCTTTAATACATTTTTTTTAATATGTAGTTTTGCATTCGAGTGTATATTATGAATTATTAGCAGCTGACAGTAAATTGTAGTGACGCTTAACAATTTGATATTAGACAAGGTTACATTTCCATCATTGTTTACACTAATAAATAACAAAAAAAAAATGAATGTAGATGACCTCTAAATTACGTAATATGAACAAACACTAATAAGATAATAAGGGCCAAATATACAAATGATATATTCGTTCAAAACGATAGAATAGAACATAAACTTTTCACTAATACTGGTCGGGTACGTTCTAAACAAAGGGTAACGGTATTAAAGAGAAAGTACTCGAGTACCATCAATAATTAAAGAATGAATGACTTAAGGCTGCTTAAAGATGCACAAATCAATTAATGCGCATTAGGGTTAATTACGCCTACACCAGTTCGTCTGAACTGCTGAGAAGCCAACACCTGCCGCCGGGTCAGGTAAAAGTATTGGAAAGCAATTCTTGCCTACTTGGCTAAATGATGCACGAGGAACACTGAGAGAGTTAAGTCTGCACAAATCTGACACTTCCATTTTTTTTTGTTGGTGGCAAACAAGCATGCCTTTCACCTGATGGTAAGTGATTAACGTTATCTACTACACGAGGGGAATCACAGATGCAGGCCTTGAGAAAGGAGCAGGTTCGTCTCTTGAAAATTTGCAAATTGTAATGGTCCGAAAAAGATGTCGCTGAGAGTTCAATCCAGAGAACTAACCGTACGTGGAAAACAAATATAATAAACTAATCACAAACGGGGGAAAATACATTTTAACGTTTAGGTTTTAGTAAAGAACCGACATAATTTCGGTAATAGATACTAAAAAGTAAATCGAACTTAAAAATAGATCCCACTTCCGATATTAGAATACCAGAAATGGATTTATATAAAAAATAACACTATTACATACCTCAACATGAGAACTCTCATAAACAATTAAATAGCAAGTAACACAATAAATCACAAAAACCTAGAAGATTAAAAATAACAATGTAAATTGGAAATAACTCACGTAATACAACAACAATCACGCAATACAACCTTCCAGAGAGACGAACGAGCAAGAATGTCCGCAATGACTTGACAGACTCGCCTTTTATAGCATTCAGTCAAGTTAGGTCATAGGGTCAGGTCATTAGTAACATCCTCGCTGTAGTCAATAGTAGTACAGAGAGTGCTAACAATAGTTATAGGTTTTATAAGTCCCAAAGAACCTTACTGATATGACGGATATTGAGTTCAATTACCATATTTAACGGGTTTTAATATCTAAAAACTATTATAGGGTGGATCAATATATGAACGATGGTGACGTCTGGAAATTACGCCCTTCTCTGTGCACACACCAAGAACAAAATGTTTTATTATCTATTTATATTTCCAAAATATGAATGATGAAAAGATAAACTAAATCGAGATTGTGGCCGATTCTTCTTGATGATTGGAATGGTTTTTGAACTGGTGGTATCTTTGACTTTCATAAGCGCCTTCTCAGGGCCTACATCTTCGATCAACAATAACAACAATAACTAGATAAAGGTCACGTACAAAATCGATGCTAAAAATTGTCCGCGTAAATATATACTTATGTGTAGCAATTCGTTTACTAAGAAAGGGAGAAAAAAAGTTTTAAATCAGTTTTAAGTTCAACCTAATTACAACCATAACACGTAGTAATAAAGTCACAAATGTTCAAAATATTATCTAATACTTACGATAAAATGAGCAAAGCAATAAATTACTCCTCTCAAAATGAAAATACAACATAAACAACATTTAGTGTGAATTCAACCTTAACACGTAATGAATAAACTACGTTTTCCCGTTATTGTGCGTGTTTGTGAGGGGCGAGGCCAAACATTTGTATCACAGGTTTAAAATCGGTAATTTTGTTCAAAATTTGATATTATTTTTTAGTTTAAAGCTTAAAATATAACTTAGTGAACGTGTATTTAGCGAAAGTAAGATACTCCGGCCGTTAAATTGCTTTTTTGGGTATTATTTTTGCATCTTTAGAATACACTGCGGCGTGTGAAACGTGCTTACATTGGCTGTGTTTCAAACAAACTAAACAAAATAAAAACTTACATTTCAAGTGAGCTGTTATTTACCTAGACGTATTTTTCGCGCCGACCTGATATCGTTCCTTTCGTTCGCACAATTCGTATCCTTAATTAAGGTATACCCATATAAAAAAAATACAAATACACATTGCTAAGTTTTTTCAAGATTATTTTTAATCAAAAGTAATATTTTGCAGGTACAAAGAAAACGGAGGATTGATTAATACAAAATGATTTTATCAATTACTGTGCTGTTCTTACTGGTGATGCAGGCTTCGCTTAAAGCTCAGGAAGATTCTAACTTGCTGTTGGAGTATAACCAATTGTATCAAGATATTACTTCAGGCCAATACGACTCTGCGACAAGAATCACCGTGAAATTAAAAAACGATGGAAGAGGTCACATAATTACATTAATCGCAAACAGATTGTTGGATGAAGGCCAAAAGAATGTCATCGATTATGCGTATAATCTGGTGAGAAATGGCGAAGGAACCATAGTATTTGATCATTTCCCAATACAGTTCCGTTGGATTTTAACAGGTAAAGAAATAACCTTCATAAACAAAAGAGATAGAATGGCTCTTAAACTTGAATGGAACACAGACGATGACGGCGACAGAGGAGCATTCGGCGACGAGGACGAATGGGATGGTAAAAGAATGGCCTGGAAAATAATCCCCCATTGGTATGAGGACTCAAGAGTATACTTTGAAATTGTGAACGTGCAATTTAACCAATACTTAAAATTAGAAATTAAAACGGACGATGTTGGTGAACGTAGAGTATTTGGAGATAGTAATCACGATGGCCGAAGATATCTATGGTACTTTCATCCGGTGTTAGTTGAGAATGAAATACTGTTCTATATTTTCAACGTGGAATACAATCAGCCATTGAAGCTCGGGAGATACGTCGACGGAGCTGGCGACCGACGCTTGTGGGGACACAACGGCAGCCCACTAGGAAATCCTGAACATTTCGCATGGTACTTACGACTTCATAGTAAATATGAAAAGATTTAATATTATGCACTTGATTTTATATGTTAGTATGTAATGTACGACATTAATTTATATGATATAAAATATTATTGTATATTTTTATTATGTAAATACATAATTATACAGCTAAATGTATTCCCTAATTTAAAGAATACTTATACACTTTATGTACCTCTTTTGTACTCTGAGTTTGAAATATAACCACTGTTTATTTTATAATATCAAATGAACACACAAAAAGCTTTGTTCAGCACGTTGACTGCAACGTCACATAAAAAATATTCTTAAGATGTCAAAAGTATTTTATTGGTGGATTCATTGTATATTTACACTACTTGTTTTTTTTCTTCTAAAATCATTTAATAACACTGATTCGTATGTTATTATAGTGGACGATACATTCATTAATTATTAATTGATTCGCTTTCTGTTGCAGTTACACATAGTAGTGGTCAATGAATTCCAGGCGGAAGTGCGATGTAACGTCCACTATAATATTAGGTCTTTACCTATGAAATTGCCGTTTTGTTTGAAAAAATTTAAACGAAAGTTTTTCCTGTATTTTTTATTTGTATTAATCGAAGTAATCACCCATGCAATCAATGCATATTTGCCATCGCAGTGGCAGTTTATTGATGGCCTTCTTAAAGAAATCAGCTGGACGGGAGGCATCAAATTCTTCAAAGGCATTTTGTACTGCCTCTCGGGTATTGAATTTTTTTACCGCCAAGGAGTTATCCAAATTCTGAAAAAAGTAGTAGTCTGTAGGTGCAAGGTCTGGTGAGTAGGGCGAATACCGGAGAACTTCCAATCCCAGTTCTTGCAACTTGGAGACAGTCTGCTGTAGAGTATGAGGTCGCGCGTTGTGGTGCAGGAGCAGCGGAGACGAGCGATTGACTAATGCTGCACCAAACAGTGACCATCACTTTTATAGAGGTAAGTTTTCGTTTAGGGCATTGTTTAGGTGCTGAACCAGGATCCAACCAACTTGCTGAGCGCTTGCGGTTATCAAACAGAATCCATTTTTCATCGCAGGTAACAATGCGGTTCAAAATTCCTTGATTTGTGTGTCTGTTGAGCAGTGTAAGGCACGTCTCGATGCGTACTTCGCGCTGGCGATCATTGAGTTCGTGGGGCACCTATTTGTCAAGCATTTTTACCTTGCCAATTTGACGCAAATGGACAATATTGTTTTGATGCTAACGTCGAAAGCTGCTGCTAAATCAGCCGTAGATTGTGTATTATCAGCTTCCACAATCGCCTTTAATTCGTCATTGTCGACTAAAGTCTACGGACGACCGCGAGGTTCATTTGTCAGGTCGAAATTCCCAGAACGGAAGCGAGCAAACCAATAATAGATGGTGCGTTGGTTTGTAGTGTTAGCTCCGTAAACGTCGTTGATGTTGCGTTCAGCTTGTGCCGCGTTGCTGCCACGACGATACTCATATTCCATAATTACTCGAATTGTTAACGTATCCATGATGACAAAAAGATTGAAATGAGATGAAAATGTAACACTAATCAATAAACAAATGACTGCTTTTGGAAAAAAAATCTATTATAAATAAAATTTATTTGAAATTAGAATTCTTAGCCAAACAAAAATTATTCTGATTTGAAATGGCCAGTTCTGCAGAACGGCAACGTCATAGGTAAAGACCTATTATCTAACCTCAAATTGAAAACACAACGTCAACCAGCTATAATAGGTGAGACCACATCTTCAGTCAATATTAAGCGAGATTGTGGTCAAACAACTTGTTAGCAAATACGTATAGTCAGCCGTTCGGTCAGGGAAGCCAATAACACTCTGTTGGCACTGTGACTATTTATCCGGGCAGAGCTTTGCCTTACAATAACTTCCAGATAGGAGTACACGCAAATCAACGATATCTCGGCCTTTATATGCTGAACTCCAACCAATGACGCCTCATACCGGGTGAATAATGAACAGCTGATAACTTCAACCAATAGCGTTAGAGGTCATTAGTAGCAACCCCAATATAGTCAACAGCGCGGTTTCGTAGGTCAATAGTAGCTCACGTGATATATAGAAGAAAGAAGAAAGAAAATGTCTTTATTGCTTGATAACATCAAAACAACAAGATGAACATATACATAGCTTATTAGAATATCCAATAAAGGCTCCTCCATTCAGCAAAGTGCTGCAGCATAACTGTGTGGTACTGCAGCGCTGATTTTCAATGGAGACCCTAAGTAATGTACGCACGTGTAGTCGGTGTATTGACAATAAATATAACAGAACTTATATCATGTAAACAGCTAACAACAAAAAGTAAACATCGAAAAAAAAAAAAGATACAAGTATTACAAATGTGCCTGTCCAAAAAGCTATTCACTACCTTGGTTGCACAATGGCCACCATACGCTTGAGAATAAAAAAATAACAATATATATATTTCTACTATGGCGGTGATAGTAATGTTCCGGTGGCGTTGTAGTCTCGCCTGTCGGGTGTGTCGTAGTAGTACCAGACGTAGTCATTAACAAGCTATTAACCTCGTCTTAGGTCCGTTCCCTCGGCGTGGAGTGTGACACAAAATCTTACATCACTGCGGCAACATTACTCATATCACCTCCACACACGTGCACGCATACACGCTTACACATGCAAGTGTATCTTATTTATCTTTTTTTCCCTTATCAAACTGAAATAGTTTAGAATATTATCCGATACGAAATATATATAAGAGTTGTTGAGTTATGTATGCTCAGTACACATATATGTTTCAACAGCTCATATATGTATGAATAGTTAGCTTAGCTTAGGTTAGCTCACATAGGCGGCACCTGCGGCGGGTGCTGGAGGCGTACCTACGTAGATAGGGAGGTCGCCTACGTAAACGGCGACGGGCGTATGGTGCGGTGGGCCACAAGGCGAGGGGTTCCACAGGGGTCGGCCTTGGGGCCGCTCCTGTGGAACATGGGCTACGACTGGGTGCTCCGCGGCGTGCTCCCATACGGAGCACGCCTCATCTGTTACGCGGACGACACCCTAGTCGTAGCTCGGGGGAGGGAATGGAAGGAAGTGGAGCGCCTGGCCACGATGGCCACAACCCTCGTGGTCGGGCGCATAAGGAGGTTGGGCCTCAGGGTGGCCCTCGAGAAGACCGAGGCCCTACTCTTTCATGGGCCTCGGCGGGGGCCACCTCCTGGGGCTCACATTGTGGTGGAGGGAGCCCGGATCAGGGTGGGGACCCAGATGAAATATCTGGGCCTCACCCTGGACGGGCGCTGGCGGTTCGAGCCCCACTTTGCGGGGCTCGGACAGCGAATTTATGGGGCGGCTGCGGCGCTCGGCCGGTTACTCCCCAACGTAGGTGGGCCGGGCGCCGGGTGCCGCCGACTCTACATGGGAGTCGTGCGGGCCATGGCCGCCTACGGGGCACCGGTTTGGGCCGACGCCCTCGGTGCCGCCAACGTGCGCGCGCTCCGTAATGCGCAGCGCACGGTGGCACTGAGGGCGATCCGGGCGTACCG
>MU161601.1:28787-38885 GCA_015888305.1 Antheraea pernyi | reverse complement strand
CCGTCCCAACAATACGGTCAAAGTTACACCGTGGATTTAACTTGTGCCTGGGTTGCAAGCACTATGCATACGGTGATGAACTTGTTACAATAATTCTCTATTAATTTGCCGCGTTACTTAATCAGTTGGTAGATGCCGAGAATCGAGTTAATAGCCCAAGCCGAGGTGTACCGTGCACCCTTGACCTGGTTGTTAAATAAAATCGGCTGAGTGCCTTAAGCTGCTTTAGTAGCCCGGTAAAGCTCTAAAGGTTTGTCAGGCCAATAGCATAGTCAGTTCGACAAAAAAAAAATGTCATTTTCCTATCTATCATTGTCTTAATGTATTTCAGCAATTGATCACAATTACACCTGATCTGTAATGGCGATTCTTAGACCATAGTCTAAGATAGTAAATACACTAAACTTAGAAAGGGTGTCTGGCTATCAAGTGGAGCTATTAGAAAACACCTATAGGTGCTTGGCGATACGTTATCTGAAGCAAATAGATTTATGAATTTGAGAATCATCAGTCCTAGACAAAGTGATTGAATTGTTATGTTAATGTAACACAATGTAACCTCAAATACTATTGTCTCCAAAACTTATGCCTCTATTATGTTGGTCTCCAAGGTACTCGATTCTCGGCATCTACCAACTGATTAAGTAACGCGGCAAATTAATAGAGAATTATTGTAACAAGTTCATCACCGTATGCATAGTGCTTGCAACCCAGGCACAAGTTAAATCCACAGTGTAAAAAATTCCTTCCACACCGCAATATATCCCCACTTACTGGCAGCAGATGTTTTGCATCATACAAGGCAATTATTTATCAAGTTATTTCCATTTACAACCGATTATAAGTTATTAATGGAATCTGAGACTAGAAAACACCATTGGCAGATATGGCGGCTATCAAACTAATGGCAGTGAAACACTTAATAAATGAAAACATTATAAACAAAGCAAATTCTTATATAAGATAAAAGTATCAGAACAAGTTTCTGGCAAGTTCTTTCATTGGAGCACATCAAACGTAACGGGAACTTCATACTTTCCTTTATGATAAGAAAAGGTGAAAGTCTAAGGTCATGTGATAAAAGTAGCCACTAATCTATTATCTATATTACTTATTATAAGAATGTAAATGTAAAGTGTCTGAATTTTTCGATTTGCGTGAAAAAAATAGTTGGAAGTGTCTAAGAATAAATAATAGAATATATTTCAATGATTTTTAGTAATGTCTGTCTGTCTATCTGTTCGTATGAATGCAGCACTGCTAAAGTACTGGATTCAACTTCGGGAGTAGTTTAGTTTTTGTCTCATTAAAATCGGTCCACTCTATCAAAAGTTATTGTAGTTTGAATGACGGCTTGAGTTAAGTGTATTCTTTAACATCACGCTACTTCGTTTAGGAGCAAAGTAATACCATAAAAAGTGTAGATCAGAACGTACATGAACTAATATTCTGGACGAGAGGTATGTTGCGGTGCGGAGCATCGGGAGTGAGGTCGAGTTGGCTGCTCAATGAGAACCGAGCATTACCGTGAAAAGCTGAATTGTGACTGCCTATGTCAGCAAGGTTCGGTGATGAGCGGCTTAGTCGCATAGTTGTCTCATCACACAAAACTCATACGGATCACCGCCGTCCATAAACCCTAGCAACACCAGGGAAGTCGCAAATGCGTTGTCATCCTGAGCTTGGGGGGAGGGGGAGAGAGCGAGGGGAGGAAGAGGAGGTGGGTCTCCGGCGCTCCCACTGACTGAACGAAACGCAACAATACAAGCACTGTTACTCCACGTGAGTGTTTCTATGGGTCGGGTGGCAGTACCCCGGGCAAGCTGACCCATTCATGCTGAAAACACGCCTGTAAAGCTAGAAAGGCTGATAACTGCAAACATAACAAAAACGCCAGCGCGAAGTACGCGTCGAGACGTGCCCTGCCATTTTTATTGCCGCTTGCCTTTTAATTTTTTTCATATAAAACGGCAATTTCATAGGTAATATTATAAAGTTTATATGTTTGGCTGAACGCGCTAATCTCAGGAACTGCTGATTAGATTTGAAAAATTCTTTCAGTACTAGATAGCATATTTATCATCACACTCAGACCAATAGAAGCGGAGCACTAACGAAGAATGTTTTAATTTCGGTTTTTTATTTCCTTTTGAGAGATTCCGCTGCGTGTTAGCGTTAACCCTAAGTAACTATTCCCCGCGGTCGAAGTCGCAGGCAGAAGCTAGTATATATTAAGAAGATATATAAATATATATAGAAATAGTATATTATTAATTAAATTCAAGTGATACAAAGCACTTAAATATTACGCGAAATATCTCTTGGATTATTATCCATTTTATCCTATTGGATAAGGGATAAAATATCCTAAATTACAATGCGTAGAAATAAATGTTGTATGGCTACGTACATTACATGTCGCCTTATTTATTTTATGCACATCAGCACATGTAAATTAAAATTACATTTATTAAATACTTGGAGTTACTTGCAGTTTGTTGATTACAGTTGCAGTCAAGCACTCAATTAGGTTGCACAACAACACAATTGTAATATAGAAATAAAATAATTGTGACCTAACAAGCTACTTTATTCTCACACACGATCACTCCAAGAACAAACATTACTACATTGTAACGGTTACTGGAGGAAAGCTTAATAAACTACAGTCGTCTACAATTAAGTCGCGTGCAACTGCTCTATAGTTTCAGATGTCGCAGACAACTCTAAGTACTGTAGTGGAGATCTTATTTATAGTCAGTTCGTTAAGTATGAAGCCAAGTCCGTAATTATTTGAGACTTCTTTATCTATTAAACTAGCTGATACACGCGACTCCGCACGTGCTTTTAAAAAAATGTATTAAAGAAATGTAAAACTACGACACGCACGCCAACTGTAATATGTAACGTGTAAATTAGATATATGAAAACAAATAGTATATCGAATGGGATGGGATTTATCATCAGCAAAATACCTGGAACTTCAACCTACTGTATACCAAACTCAATGCTCACTAACACTATATAAGAAAGTAATGCAAATTATAAGCTATACATTATCCAACAATATATCTTAAATCTTTTATTATATAGATATAATATGTCCGTATTGTCGATATAATTAAGTTATTCTTATACGTTGTTATAATAACTGAGTTATGTAGAAGCAAACGCGGTAAATAAAACAATATAGCCGCCAAATTGACCAAAAAGATGATATAATTCATATTACATACAGGTGTATGACTTTCAATTATGTATATTTATTCTTGGAGTCCAGTAAGGCACACGTCTCACGCGGTTGTAACATATTTTTGGTAAATTTCACACGGACGAATGCACAGGTAGCACTTAATCACTACTTAGTGTACCAATTGACGAAAAAACAAAAATATCGGTTAACATACATAAAAAAATACATACAACCGAACATAGTAACCTCCTCCTTTTTCGAAGTAGGTTAAAAAGAAAGTCCTCTGTTAGTTTATCTGTTCGCGATAAAGTAAAAAACGACCATTTTATGCCATTTTCACCAGTAGATAGAATGATGATTCATGGGAAAGTATAATTTGTCAAGGTTTTCATTTTATTATCCGTGCGGGACAACGTCTTCCGAGCCCGCTAGTTATCTGCTCGTAAAAGCCCCGTGAAAGTCGGTCCAACCAATTAGAAGATAGTAGGATATTGCGGACGAAGTCTTGAGTAACAAAATAAAATAGTCTAAGTTATTTCTTATAAGATGAGTTATCTGCCAGTGAAAGTCCCGTGAAAATCAGTTCAAGCATTACGGATATTCCACTGCAGCCGATGGCGAATAAAAAATCTAAATTACTTTTTATGAGGTGAATACCCCGTGAAAATCGGTGCAACCATTTTGGAAATAGCCATGCGGACGAAACCGCGGACAAATAAAATATAATATGTCAACCGCTATAATTTCGGCTATCTGGCAGTAAAAAGTTAAATTCCCGTTAAAATAGATCCAGCCGTTTTGGAGATTACCCGCAAAAAACAAACAAACAGAGAAAATATAGTAATATAAAAATATAGACAAAGTATAAAGAAAAATTTTTTTTTGCTCATTTGTAGCCTTATCTATCGATCAAAAAGTTGTTATTTTAATTGTGCATACACAAACATTATTTTTAGAATACGTAATAGAGAACAAATAATAAATTAGAAATAAAAGTAGTATAAACTTTTTACAAGGTTAAACAAAATAAGCTTCGAAAATGTTTGCGATTGAAACTTACCACGTTCCCATGGTAACGTATATAATACTGACGCTAACGAAATCTTTATTTGAACAATTTTGTTTTATGATTATGAAGACTAAGAAAATAATAATGATGGATAAAATAATGTACGACATATTATATAGAAGATTTGGCGCTTATGCCTTTATTGTAACTTAGACATGGAATAAAATTGATTAAAGGATATATAAGAAATACCTATATTGATAGCTTCAGAATTGGCTGTATGGATTAATTCCTTCGCCTGTCTTATTGAACGAATATTATTACTACTACTAACAAAATCTCTCAAAAGGAAAAAAGTGCCCGATTTTGAAACATTCTTAATTGGTGCTCTGCTTCTATTGGTCTTAGCATGATGATATATAACCTATAGCCTTCCTCGATAAATGAGCTATTTAAAACCGAAGGATTTTCTCAATTTGGACTGGTAGTTCCTGAGATCATCGCGTTCAACCAAACAAAAAACAAACAAATTCTTCAGATTTATATATTAGTTTAGATTTAAAATACCTCCTGCAACATGACGCGTGTTGAATAGAATAAGCACCCAATGCAATGCAATATTCTCACACGCTATTCGATCAGACTGACCCAAATCTTCAAGTGACCGGGAGTGTAGGTATTAAGGCCACTCAATGCGTCGAACGTCGTGTGTACTTAGACTGCACCCTACGCTACGTGCCAGTGGTTCGAGAATGTTTGTTACTTGTATTAGAAACTTTCTCATGGGATATATCAGTAGAACAATTTTACATTCTATTTGTATCTGCGGTAAAAAAGAAACAATCTTTGGAGCTCTGATTATTTTCTATAAATCTTTATTGTATACATATTTATATATATACTAACGGGCCAAGCGGACGCTTTGCTGCCTTGATAATAAAAAAAGTCCTGAAAGTCAACCGTAGCACCACCTACTGGGCCCAATTCCCGGATCCACTGGAAAACGCATACAAAATTTCATCAAAATCGGTCCAGCCGTTTTGGATGAGTTCAGTGACATACACACGTATATAAGAAATTTATATATAAAGATATAATAAAAACACACTTCCTTCGAGCCTCATAACTACTTACCGTATCAGCATAGAATTGTGACCATTCTATGAGGAATTTTGCGTGCATGATCCTTTGCCATTTTTTCATAATACCCAACTAATCGGGCGGGAATCATCTAGTACCAAATAACTAGTCTGGGCATAAATAATGTTACATAAAAACTTTTCTTTTTTTCAACTTTTTAATTATTTTCAATTTGGAACACGTATATTATTTTAAAAACTTCTTCCGATTTTGCGCCATTTTATATATTTTTTCGAGTTCATTATCAAATTACAATATGGAGTAATTGTGTCTATAGTAACAATGAAAATTTTACATATACATCATGGAAATGATATTAGAACTAAATATATAGTACCTAGATGATATTTTGATAAAACAAATGTTTATGGGCACGATAACGCACACATACATAAAGTAATATTGTAACGCCACACTGTCTTAGATAAAATGTGGAAGTAAGATGGCATATTCTTAATGTCGGTCGTGAAAACGAAATAGTTAGTTATATGTTGCTTAGATACGGGTGGATGGATAGGTCAGCCGTCAAAAATAAGTTAAGAAGGTACAACGTGGTCGTCATCCTACGTCAGTGATGGTTTCGCGGGTCGTGACTTATCAAGGAGTCACAAAACAACATTTTTGTGAAAAAGGAGTGAAAACTACAGCCAAAGTGTATCAAGATACAGTCTTGGATCATGTTGTGAAACCACTCGACAATACACTTTTTGAAAATATACCGTAGACTTTCCAGCAGGACTCTGCACCTGGTCGCAAGGCACGAACTATCCAAGCCTGGCTTGAAACTAACGTTCCGGACTTTATAAGAGCTGAGGACTGGCTCTCAGACCACAGCCCTTTAGACTTCAAATTATGGTCAGTTTTAGAGGACATGGCCTGCTCTAAACCATACGCTAACATTGAGTTTCTTAATAAATCTTTGGAGCAAGCAGTGGCGAAATTTCCCTTGGAAACAGTGCGTAAATCCTTAGATTCGTAGCCAAACAGACTAAAGACCTGTATAAAAGCCAAATGTGGCCATTTTGAATAGAATATTCTTTTTATTTTTTGCTGAGACTAATAAATATGTAGGTATAAATTACATTACTCCATTAAAAAAAATGCATTTTCATTTGTAACAGAACTTATGGCCGGACTAGGTATATAGATATTTTTTATCATAATTTTACGTACCAAGTACCATGTGTTACCAAGGATCAAGTAAGATTTTTTTCTTTTTGAATAGGATTTGAATATACTAATATAATATTTACAGCAAAGGTTCTTTAAAACCATTATGCGTGGATTGTTAAAAGTAAACTCCTTTTTCTATTGATCATACTTCTACTATCCCCAGAAAACAGGCTATTGCAATTAATGGCATGCCGTACCGTAGCATGTTAATAATGTGCTTGGTGCATATGGTATGTCAATAAGTTTCATCGTGTCATGTTTCAAAGTGTGTGGTTTAATTTTGCAAGGCAAAGATTGTAAACTCCAATAAAAATCCGTTTTACAAAAATGTATATCTGTATATTATAATTTTCACATTTTTACGATCGGTTTTCTAAATGACAATAATAATCTTTCTTTGTTTTGAGACATCAACCGCCTACTTTTATAATACCAACGAGGTTGATGCCTCTACTCAAACTTCTCTTTTCTATCTTACATATTTTAAAAGTGTATTCCCGCCTTTATCGTATACAGAGATTTAATAGTAATAGAAACGGTAAAAGGTGTGTATCCATCACCTAAAGAATTAACAAATTAGTATTAATCGATCTCAGGACTGCAAATTTTTTTAATTTTGTTATAACTAACTAAAGGCCGCATTTACCATTTAACATGAGATGGACCAACTAATATATAATCTTAACAAAATATTTATAAGCTTCTATTTAATTATTATGTGACATAACAATTTAAATGAAGAAGTTTTCTGACGAGGACAGCTCCAGTCTCCTGTATTGCTGTTTTGCTAAAAGAGACTGAACTAAACGCCAGTATACATGTTATGATAACGTTGCAGTATGTCAGCTTTATATTACCTGTGTATAGTCATGTCTAGAATCTAAAGATGTGTAGTCGTATGCATCCAAGTTCTGCATCACCACAACAAACACCCTTACTAATATTTTAAATATGAATATGAGTTTGTCCATTACACTAGCACGCCTTAGTATTTTTGATGTTACAAAGGTCTTGCAGTTACAGCAACAGGACTTCCGAATTTGAACACTTTATTATTCTGATGTGTTACATTGCTTAATATGGCCTTCTACAATTAATAAACCGATTGCTATATTCACATTATGCTATCAAAAATACCGATTTTCTAATAAATTCCTCTTGGTTACTTATTACCTTAATATTTATTACACTTAACAAAGACCCGTCAATATTTGATCCTATTCTAATACCCACAATATCCATTAAAGTAAAAGATTTTACGGGCTTCCTCTATTAATGTTCAGAATACCCTTATTATTTCAACCGCAAAGAAATTTGATACTTTAATTCACCCCTTGAACAGGAAACCTTTGAAGGAATAAACTAAATACGCATAATTAGAGTTATTGTATAGCTGAATTGCGTTTAACTAATCCATTTGTAATAGGCAGAGTAACTAAAAACGAAAGTTATTGCTTACTTTCATATAATGTAATAATTTAATTAATAATTATATAATATAATAGCTTTTTTTATATCGTAAGACGCAAACGAACATCAGGAGAGTTGCAAGTGCGTTGCCAACCTGTATTTGGGGGCAGGGGAGGAAGGGCACCGGGGAGAGAGAGGAGACGGGGAGGGACGAAAGGGAAATGGACCTCCGGTGCTCTCACTGACCGAATGAAACGCAACAATGCGAGTACTGTTACTTCACGTCGGTTTTCTATGAGAGGGTGGTACTACCCCGAACGAGCCGAGCCATTCATGCTGATACCAGTAATAGCTTCAGCGTGGCTCTACCTCAGACACTTTACATTTACATTCTTATAATAAGTAATATAGATAATAGATTAGTGGCTACTTTTATCACATGACCTTAGACTTTCACCTTTTCTTGTCACAAAGGAAAGTATGAAGTTCCCGTAACGTTTGATGTGCTCCAATGAAAGAACTTGCCAGAAACTTGTTCTGATACTTTTATCTTATATAAGAATTTGCTTTGTTTATAATGTTTTTATTTATTAAGTGTTTCACTGCCATTAGTTTGATAGCCGCCATATCTGCCAATGGTGTTTTCTAGTCTCAGATTCCATTAATAACTTATAATCGGTTGTAAATGGAAATAACTTGACAAATAATTGCCTTGTATGATACAAAACATCTGCTGCCAGTAGGTAGGGATATATTTCGTTGTGAAAGGAATTTTTTACACTGTGGATGTAACTTGTCCCTGTGTTGCAAGCACTATGCATACGGTGATGAAATTGTTACAATAATTCTCTATTAATTTGCCGCGTTACTTAATCAGTTGGTACATACCGAGAATCGAGTACTTTACAGGCCAACATATTAGA
Organism: Antheraea pernyi; assembly: GCA_015888305.1. Lineage (NCBI taxonomy): Eukaryota > Metazoa > Arthropoda > Insecta > Lepidoptera > Saturniidae > Antheraea > Antheraea pernyi. The sequence goes on along the minus strand of MU161601.1, from coordinate 30,037 downwards.
GGCAAAAGTTTTGGAGACAATAGTGTTTGAGGTTACATTGTGTTACATTAACATAACAATTCAATCACTTTGTCTAGGACTGATGATTCTCAAATTCATTAATCTATTTGCTTCAGATAACGTATCGCCAAGCACCTATAGGTGTTTTCTACTAGCTCCACTTGCTAGCCAGACACCCTTTCTAAGTTTAGTGTATATACTATCTTAGACTTATGGTCTAAGAATCGCTATTACAGATCAGGTGTAATTGTGATCAATTATTGAAATACATTAAGACAATGATAGATAGGAAAATGACATTTTTTTTTGTCGAACTGACTATGCTATTGGCCTGATAAACCTTTAGAGCTTTACCGGGTTACTAAGGCAGCTTAAGGCACTCAGCCGATTTTATTTAACAACCAGGCCCATGGAATAGTTGGGCCTCGATCTTCGTGAGGGCCAATCTGAGGCCCAAACGCCAATTGCGCCCGACCACGAGGATTGTGGCCATCGTGGCCAGGTGCTCCACCTCCTGCCAACATTCCCCTCGGGCTACGACTAGGGTATCATCCGCGTAACAAATTTTGCGCGCTCCGAACGGGAGCACGACGCATAGCACCCAGTCGTAGCTCATCTTCCACAGGAGTGGGCCCAAGGCCGACCCCTGTGGAACTGCCCGCCGCGTAACTCGCCGGACCATACGACCGTCGCCATCTATGTAGGCGACTTTCTCGATGGACCGAATCTAACTAAGCTAATCTAACTATTTATACATGTAGGAATTATTGAGATATGCATGTGTACCTTAGTAATCCATCCATGTATTTTGTATCAGATAACTATGTTAAACAAAACGACGACACAAGTTAGCTACTCACTAATATAAAAGTCTATATCCGACACACACAAACTACGATTCCGGTTACGTTATAGAGTGAGTTCATTCTGAAAATTAAATTAAAGTTAATTAATACACTTAAAAAAAACAATCTCGGGAAGATTAGACGCGAACAATTCGTCTTGGGGTGATATTAAAATTGTCACCATTCCAGTCACGGAGTAATACAATTATCACTTTCATTTTGTAGGGGCCAATTTCTGTCAGCGCTTGGAGAGAATGTTAAAACTCCTTTTGTATGGCCATGAAAGTAGCGAATAATGAAGTTACAAAGTTGCTTCTTCGTCCTAACTATATTTATAGCTAAGCTCAAAAATGTGATTATTTATGTATTTTTAATTATATTATAATTAAAAAGCTGTAGACACGT
>MU161601.1:15667-28287 GCA_015888305.1 Antheraea pernyi | reverse complement strand
ATAGAAAACCGACGTGAAGTAACAGTGCTTGCATTGTTGCGTTTCCTTCAGTCAGTAAGAGTGCCGGAGGCCCACCTCCCCTCTCCTCTCCCTCCTCCATCCCTTTCCCCCAAATACAGGCTGGCAACGTATTTTCGACTACCCTGGTGTTGTTAGTGTCTATGGACGGTGATGATCACTTAACGTCAGGTGACATAATTATTTTTTTTTACAAACAAAAAGTACAGACACGTTAAATGTACATTCTTATTATATTTATAGACGATATATATCTATCTACATACGTTAGACTAAACGAATATAAACAAAATTTGTCTAATTTTCTTTTTCATTTAACATTTTCCGGTTACGTTATAGAGTGAGTTCATTCTGAAAATTAAATTAAAGTTAATTAATACACTTAAAAAAAACAATCTCGGGAAGATTAGACGCGAACAATTCGTCTTGGGGTGATATTAAAATTGTCACCATTCCAGTCACGGAGTAATACAATTATCACTCTCATTTTGTAGGGGCCAATTTCTGTCAGCGCTTGGAGAGAATGTTAAAACTCCTTTTGTATGGCCATGAAAGTAGCGAATAATGAAGTTACAAAGTTGCTTCTTCGTCCTAACTATATTTATAGCTAAGCTCAAAAATGTGATTATTTATGTATTTTTAATTATATTATAATTAAAAAGCTGTAGACACGTAATAAGCGAAACTTGGCTAACTAGTGCTTGTGCTAAACAAGATAGTGTTTGTTTTTGACGAACGCCCCGTATAACCAACCGTATCTAAATAACATAGAACTATTTCTTTTCCACCACCGCTATTAAGATTATACCAATACACCATCTACATAAATATATACCATCTAAATAAGACAGTGTTGCGTTACAATATTAATTTACATATGTGTGCGTTATCATGCCGTTTATTCGTTGGTACATGCCGGGGTTCGAACCTGCGCACATCAAAATAATATTCCACCGGTCAAACCACTAGGCCACCACCACATGTATATAGCTACTAACTTTTACCCACGGCTTCTTCCGCTGTAGATTTGATCATTACTTCGAGAACAGTAATTATTTTCTATATTATTGGCAATCTGTATGCAAAATTTCACGACAATCCGTGGAGTAATTAAGGTGTGAAGTAAATCAAGTAAACATAATCGCATTTACAATATTTCATTTATTCATATATTTATAATGTTTCAATATACAAATGCGTAATACGTCCACTTAAATGAGGCAGCGAGGCTAGAGTGATTCAGAGGGCGGCGCGCGCGACGTGCGTGCGGGGGTTGCCTCCGTGCGGGGGTGCGCGGCGCTCGCGCGTCTCGGTGGCTGGCACAGCCCGGTACCATTTGCTGGATCGCTTCTTTAAATCTCCGACACGATGACGCGACGGGGTGGCGATATTATTATAAATAATTGGTGCCACAGTTAAGTCTTAGGATTGTTGAAATTGGCCAAAACAAAATAAGTGTCAGTAGAAATAAACATCTAGCCTCCTGGGAGCTATTTTGACGTGCGTTGTATAAACTATTAGTTTTGATGTAAAGCTATGGAACTCAAAACAGTGGTGGGGACAAAAACTGTGTTGGGTAGAGTGTTAAATACACAGGTTCTCGTCCGATCAAGTTAAGCAACTTCGGGCGCGGTCGGTACTTGGATGGGTGACCGCCTGGGAACACCGCGTCACGTTGGTGTTTTGTTGTTTTTTAATCACTTGTAGATTTTGTAACTTGACTGATACAATACAGATTTTTGTATTTTTGTTTATTTTCAGTTTCACTTCTACCGAGTGATTTTACGACATACCTTGCTATTTTTCTTCAGCGTATCTATACTGATATCATATAGCTGGGAGGGTTTGCTTGTTTGTTTGGTTGAACGTGCTAATCACAGGAACAACTACTGGTCCAATTTCAAAAATTCTTTAAGTGTTAGATAGCTCATTTATCACGGAAGACAAATGGGCGCTGAGCACCACTGAAGAATGTTTCAAAATCATTTTTTTTTCCTTTTCAGAACATTCGTTGCATGTTAGCGTTAGCCCAAAGTAACTATTCTACTTGGACGACGTCGAGCGAACAACGAGTAATTTATAAAAATACAAACGCTCCAATACAACTGAAAGCGTCCATAACTCGACTTCATATGAAATATATTCTCTGTATAAAACGCTAAATTTCGAGTTCAAACGAGCTCAAAACTGTAAGTAGATGCTCAGACATGACCGTACGAGGTTATATCCCGAGATAAAGCATGGAATTTGCATGTTATCTCATTAATCTGACTACGCCTTTAGAGTATGTGGATTTACTGGGAACATAGTTGAATGGAATTAATCCTGAATTTCCCTATATAATTAATTTTCCGTTCAGCAATTATATTGTAATTAATAAAAAGCTGTAGATACGTTACATAAATGATATTTTGACAAAACAAATGGCACGATAATGCACACATGCGTAAAGTAATATTGTAACGCCACACTGTCTTAGATAAAACGTGGAAGTAAGATGGCATATTCTCAGTATCGGTGGTGGTAAATAATAGTTTCGCTACTGGGATGTTTGCAAATGCTAGGGTTGATGATTTCTACGCTATAATCCGTAAGAAAATAGCATCCATCCTGGGTAGACTTCGCGATAGTCCCAATAATATAATGAGAACAATGGTAGACATGTACGATAGTCCTTTCATGAAGCACTGGATATCTGTTGTAATATAATAGTGTAATGTTCATCTTTTCATCCTATTTCACATTCATTTGTATAAAACATATTAATATAGTTACATAATTTTAATTTTATTTTTAAATTTACTACCTTTTTATGTATTCGTAAATAATTTGTTTTTGTTTTTGTGGATTCTTGTTGCCTTATGAATAAATAAATAATAATAATATATGTTGCTTAGATATGGATGGATTGACGGGGCTACGTATCTACTGCTTTTAAGTTACAATATCATTGCGGTTGTGCAGGACCGGCTGGCAGATTATAGGGGCCGAGTATACGATCACTTTGGCTTGAACCAGAATGGTTACGACGTTTAGGGCCACCATTGTAGGATGCGGCAGAAAGATCAAGGCGACTTAAGGGCTATTCAAGTATCATATAAGTACTAAAAGGGGACGGCAATATTGGTCACTTTTCGTTCCAATATATATATATCGTCAATTCTATAAGCGACCCTAATATAATTACCATAAGTGTTTATTTTACTTCGCATGAGACTTTAACACGTAAACATCCCCGTATGGAGATCATTTAATTTGAATAAAAACATGTTTGGGTCACATAAACCTATTTCAACCGACATAACGAGGTCCAACCCTTTTCTATTTCAAAACCCATGGTTTTTCCTTGCTTCTGTAAAGATGTCCGCTTCACTTTTAAATGGTTATTTGTTGTTAATTTGTAATGTTAATATAAGTCGTATTATAAAATACAACAAACCAAATGAACGGTCTTATCAATGTTTTTGACCGCTCTGAATATGGCCATGGTTCGAACTTGCGCGTAATCTAGACGCACGGTAGCGTGTCAAGCCAAGTTCGAGCTGGCGAGTGCGCGCTAGCGTGTGTAATTTACACGAACCATTTGAAGCCACTTTTCACCCCCTCATATCTCAAAAACTATTGTATATAAACATGCCAAATTCGGCTCATCATATCATCATATGTATCAAACTATCACTGACTGACCTATAGACCTAAATTCTAAGCAAGTTCCAGATGACCTAGGAACTTTTGGCATTCAGATAGATCGATGGGTGAATATAAAGGAAAAAATATTTTAAGAAACTAGTATTTTTATCATTTTATTTTAATTTTCCAATTCATTGATTCTCTTAGGAATACTTATTTATAGCGCCTGTAATGTAGAATAGCGATCACAGTCGATGACAGTCGGTCTGTCATATGTGGATTTTAAGGTATTCACGTGAATATATAATGAGTGAAATACCAACCTTTATTTTTGTTTAATCCAAACATATCAGTTGTAGTACTTAAAACTACTTATAAATAAGACTTCAAGGTAAGAGTATGGTTCAAGCTTATGTAAATATTATAAGGTCGAGTTTCGTATTTATTCTGTTATTAACTGGGATTTAGTATTGGAGATTAACGAAAACCATTTGGTATTAATTTTACCATGAATAAGTAACTGATAATAATTTCTGTGCAAAAAGTACTGATATCCCATCAAAAGCATAAATGTGAAATGAGAGCCAAGTTCAATACTATGATATATGCCTTGGTTGTTGACTTCAACGACAAAAAAGGTGAGATCTAAATGGGTGCCAAGTTCAATGGTCAGTCTTGAAATTTATTTATAACAACATAAAATATGTTATAACAACTTTAAATATCATATCTGCTTATTACTTCGGTTAAATTTTAGCCTAAGGTCTTACGTGGCTAGTTCAAATATACGAATTATATGTAATTCTGTCCCATATTCTAAAGCTGTAAGTTGTTGAAGTCCAGAACCAAGGCATATAACATTATATTGAACTTGGCTCTCATTTCATATTTATGTTTTTGATGACATTTATTTATCTTTAAGCTGTCTTGATGTTATACACAATAGTATTATAACAATTACGATTGGTTATCTTTAAAGTCGATATAATTTTACGTAATAACGACATGGACATATCGGCCGATGGAGTGGAAAAGAGATAGATGCAACACAAGCCGAACGCTTAAGCCGATCGCGTCTCTCTATCGCTCGGCTAAGGCGGAACGTGACAATCAGTCGTGCTTTGTCGTATGTACAGCCGGCGTTCATCGATTTATAAGACGGTATCACGTCAAAAGCTTTTTAGTTATAATATCATTGGTTATACGTATAATGTAATACGTATTTATACATAAAATTGTATCTTAAGGAACTATATACAGTGGAGTTAAAAAGATTAGCGCGGCACATAACTTTATTAGAGTGGGAAAGATTTACAAAAAGTTGCTAGATTACGTGCCCGAAAAACTTTATGATCCAAACCATTTGGTATTAATTTTACCATGAATAAGTAACTGATAATAATTTCTGTGCAAAAAGTACTGATATCCCATCAAAAACATAAATGTGAAATGAGAGCCAAGTTCAATAGTATTATGATATATGCCTTGGTTGTTGACTTCAAAGACAAAAAAGGTGAGATCAAAATGGGTGCCAAGTTCAATGGTCACATAAAATATGTTATAATAAATTAAAATACCATTTCTGTTTATTACTCGGGATAAAATTGTAGCCTAAGGTCTTACGTGGCTAGTTCGAATATAAGAATTATATTTAATTATGTTGCAAGCTCTAAAGCTGTAAGTTGCTGATGTCAATAACCAAGGCATATATATATCATTATATTGAACTTGGCTATCATTTCATGTTTATGTTTTTGATGGGATTTATTTATCTTTACGCTGTCTTGATGTTATACGCAACGCAATGATATTATAAAAATTAAGATTGGTTATCTTTAAAGTCGATATAATTTTACGTAATAATGACATGGACATATCGGCCGATGGAGTGGAAAAGAGATAGATGCAACACAAGCCGAACGCTTAAGCCGATCGCGTCTCTCTATTGCTCGGCTAAGGCGGAACGTGACAATCAGTCATGCTTTGTCGTATGAGCAGCCGGCGTTCATCGATTTATAAGACGGTATCACGTCAAAAGCATTTTAGTTTAATATCATTGGTTATACGTATAATGTAATACGTATTTATACATAAAATTGTGTCTTAAGGAACTATATACAGTGAACTTAAAAATATTAGCGTGGCTTGTAATGTACATAACTTTATTAGAGTGGGAAAGATTTACAAAAAGTTACTAGATTACGTGCCCGAAAAACTTTATGATCCGTAAAAGACAAGCAAGGAAAAAAGTATCTCACATTTAGCATTCGTTTAGATGAATTATGAGGGCCGAATTAATCTGAGATGGCTACGAGCGCGGCCTTTGTACTACGATTTTTGTCGGAGACAGTTGTCTGAATAAATTACTACTTTATTTTGTTCCAAGGTAAACTAAGTGACATGTAGAACAACTGGAATTAAGTAATTGTGGTCTTATATTATTTTATTCAGGAACTGGTGTTACTCGCGTTCACAGAAAGTGTACCTCTCATTTCCATGGGCGTGCAGGGTGCGGCTAAGGAGTACCAAGTTTTTGGCCGCTGCATTGTTTCAACGTGAAATATATATAAGAATTTTTCTCCCGCTTATATTTATTTATATTAACCGACAAGATATAAAAAAAAACGCTTCATACAGGAGGTAGAGATAATGCAAGTATACATTAAATGCTACATGAATCCAGAACCGTCGCTACTTCGTACAAGGTGCTGAGTTGAAGGTTAGTCTACACTTGTTATTTGGGGTACTTAGTTATTTGTAAAGCGAGGTCAGCTACCGCTTCTCGTTCTCTTTTCCTCTCTTATGCCATTACCTCTTTTTTTTGTGCAACCATTGTGTGGGCTTTGTCAGGTATTTATAATAAGTTTGACTCGAACTGTTTTCCGCGGTCAGTGGTAATACTCACGGGACACCCAAAACGTGCAATCCACCCTGATAGTAATGCTTTTGCAGTTGTCTTAGTTATTTGTAAAGTGAGGTCAGCTACCGCTTCTCGCTCTCTTTTCCTCTCTTATGCCATTACCTCTTTTTTTTGTGCAACCATCTGGTGGGCTTTGTCAGGTATTTATAATATATATATATATACATAAAGTCTATGGAAACTCATTTGTCATGGTTACTGTTCCGATTTACATAAAAATGGAAATATAGCAAGCAAACCATAATCTTGAAGAACTTCGTTTTTAATCGAAACGGTGGTGCCGCTCAAGCAGACTCTATAAATAGCCTACCAAAGCTAAAGCCGACAGAAAAATTGTAAGGCTAAATGATCCCATCAGACTTCGTAACTATATAATAATAATCATAAATACAGTGGTACAACAAAATAATCCCAAGGAGGGTTGATGTAAGGCAGGCGACCGATCGTAAAAATTAAGTCAAATCATATACCACATCACAAACATGTTGTACCGACCCTACTTATGTGGGATAAGGTTAAATGTCATAAGTGGCAAACGAACAGGTGGGTCACCTGCTCTTAAGTGATCACCACCGTCCATGGACACTAACAACACCAGAGGAGTCGTAAGTGCGTTGCCACCCTTTGGGGGTAGGGATTAGGGGAGGGAGAGGGAGAGGAGGAGAGGAGAAGAGGGAAGGGGAGGTGGGCCTCAGGCGCTCTCATTGACCGAACGAAACGCAACAATGCACGCACTGTTACTTCACGTCGGTTTTCTATGAGAGGGTGGTACTACCCCGGGCGAGCCGACCCATTCATGCTGAAACCAGTAATAGTTTCAGCCTGGCTCTACCACTCTTAAAACACCGAGTTACAAAACCAAACTGCTCTCTTGGTACAATATATAATTTATGCTCTGCGTCTACTTTTACCTATTATTATTAAGACATATTATGGGGTGGCAACCACCACACCCACACTGATCGGGGTACCTAGCCTAGGCAGTGGACTGTATATTTAAAATTGGCTGGAGGTAGATACCCCTGGAAAAATAGATGCCGAAAGGATTTTCTTTATAACCGGGATAAAACGCTCACTTACTTGATATAATTCTTAATGTCTTCTCCGCCACCGTTGCCGATGCTGAGAGCACCAGTGGTCCAACACATATACACACAATGCACAAATATAAATCGCGCCGTGTCGCTTGTATGGTGAGCGAGTCCTATTGTAAGCGCGAGTTCCGAGCAAGTGCCGCCGAGCAAGACCGTCGAGTAAGTGACCGATCATCCCGATTGTCCGTTGACAAACAATGTGTCAAAAATCAATTTTGGCTACCCCCAACCAATTTATGCCCGAAGATATTATTATTAAGGCAATTTATTTGTACAACTTCAGTTTGGAATCAATCACGAGCGACTCAACACCACTGCTCGCTATTTACCGAGCGGCCGATTATTATAACTATTTATCATAATTTACCATTTAAACATTTCTTTCTTCAGCTATTGTTATACGTAATAAATTACGTTCCTTCATTCCCAAGTCTATTATTAAAAACGTCCGATGACCAAAACCATCAGAGGATCTATTCACGGTCCCAACAGTAATTTCAATATATTTTACAAATCTATACAAATATAAATAAACTGTCGAACGTATGTAATTGCATCACTTCAAACAACTGCACGTATTACGCTAACCAGGACAAAATTTGTATAAAAGAAAATGTTTGCAAACACAAACAAAGAACTAGATATTTTCTGAGAGAAAAGTCTATATAGTTAGTGGACACGTTTCAATCAGAAACCTGAAACGTTCTAGATTGGATTAGTCGTACGATAGAACAGGAATCGATTTCTCTACTCTGATGGTTCCGACAAATTGCACTGTTGTAATGAACCCCGCTCTCAGATCGAACACGGATGTTCCGTGTAGTTAAGATAAAACCGTCTATTCTAGAAGTATGTACGGATATATATTGCTTAGGAAGTAATCTAAATTATTTTTAAACCATTGTATATATAATAGGTTGCTTCAGTCGTGGATCGAAAAATTGATATCTATAAAACATTTTTTTTTATAATAGACTATGACGCTTGACCTCTGTCACGCTTGATGGAAAGTGAGGACAAGGCCTAGGATGTAACGCATTCACCCAGTAAAAGCACATTCACTCTTCTTTTGAAGATCACTTCATCATACACTTCAGGAAAAACAGACGCAGGCAGCGCATTCCACTCCTTCGCAATTCTCATAATAAATGACGATTCAAAGCACTTCGTCCGGATGGCGGTATGTCAACCGCGAATATAGAGCCCCGTACGGCGTCTGGTAGTCGTAAGATGAAACGGAGACGGTGGAATTAGTTGGTGCAAATCATGTGCACATTCTCCAAAGTATGGCCGATAAAACACTACAAGACAGGAGACCCTACGATGATGTTCCAGTGTTTTCATAATAAAGAACAGAATATCTTTATTTTAATTTGACTCAATAATCGATTAAAATGTCCACAAAAAAGTCTCAATGTGCACAGACCACAGGGTCTACGCACGTTCGGGTAGTGAATACATTCGCTAACACTTGCACAATGCACGACTTACCTTGTTGTGTCGGTTTTGCTGCACCGCTGATGTAGCCTGGTACGTGGCCGCTAAACACAGTGCACTCAAGTTCGGTGTTATAGACCGCGGCACACTCACAATTTGGTTTTGTAATGAACTTTGGTTACGCGAAAAGGTTCGTTGTTTACGACGACGTTGTGGGGTCTCGAGCAACAATAATGTATCCTTTAGATGTCGCACGAACAAAAATGCAGCAATCATGGCTTCCTACCATGCATGGATTGGTTAAAAAACATGTGATTGGTGCAGCGAACGTAAGCGATATGAGCTTCGCGAGAAAATATTTCATATTGACGATGTTCGCACACTCAATATCTTGAGAAATATCGATCTTCGAGATTTAGTTTAAAAAATCTTATCTAATATTAAACGATGTTGTTCTCTAAGACGATAAACACGTTAAACTTAGAGTGGGCTGGCTCTCCAGTGCAGCTCACACACCAAAACACGTGCTTGATAAATGTTCCGTACTTTTGTTAAGACGTTCGCAAGTGCTACCCTCTAAGGCAACTGAGTAACTTTGAATGTAGCAACATAAAAAACCGCTCTGAGCAATCTGCGTTAATAAACAATTGCAAAACCGGTACAGATATCTACCAAACCGTTAAAAGAAACCAAGTACCAGTGTAGACTTGTGTCCTATTATTCCAAAACCAGCGATGTAAGCCACGAACCAAGCCGGATATAGGAAATTAATTTAGGAGGACATGTATCCACTACTCACCCGCACTAGGAGATCCTCTTCTTCGGAGTACTCCGGCTTGGTTCGTGGCTTACATCGCTGGTTTTGGAATAATAGGACACAAGTCTACACTGGTACTTGGTTTCTTTTAACGGTTTGGTAGATATCTGTACCGGTTTTGCAATTGTTTATTAACGCAGATTGCTCAGAGCGGTTTTTTATGTTGCTACATTCAAAGTTACTCAGTTGCCTTAGAGGGTAGCACTTGCGAACGTCTTAACAAAAGTACGGAACATTTATCAAGCACGTGTTTTGGTGTGTGAGCTGCACTGGAGAGCCAGCCCACTCTAAGTTTAACGTGTTTATCGTCTTAGAGAACAACATCGTTTAATATTAGATAAGATTTTTTAAACTAAATCTCGAAGATCGATATTTCTCAAGATATTGAGTGTGCGAACATCGTCAATATGAAATATTTTCTCGCGAAGCTCATATCGCTTACGTTCGCTGCACCAATCACATGTTTTTTAACCAATCCATGCATGGTAGGAAGCCATGATTGCTGCATTTTTGTTCGTGCGACATCTAAAGGATACATTATTGTTGCTCGAGACCCCACAACGTCGTCGTAAACAACGAACCTTTTCGCGTAACCAAAGTTCATTACAAAACCAAATTGTGAGTGTGCCGCGGTCTATAACACCGAACTTGAGTGCACTGTGTTTAGCGGCCACGTACCAGGCTACATCAGCGGTGCAGCAAAACCGACACAACAAGGTAAGTCGTGCATTGTGCAAGTGTTAGCGAATGTATTCACTACCCGAACGTGCGTAGACCCTGTGGTCTGTGCACATTGAGACTTTTTTGTGGACATTTTAATCGATTATTGAGTCAAATTAAAATAAAGATATTCTGTTCTTTATTATGAAAACACTGGAACATCATCGTAGGGTCTCCTGTCTTGTAGTGTTTTATCGGCCATACTTTGGAGAATGTGCACATGATTTGCACCAACTAATTCCACCGTCTCCGTTTCATCTTACGACTACCAGACGCCGTACGGGGCTCTATTCATTCGCGGTTGACATACCGCCATCCGGACGAAGTACTTTGAATCGTCATTTATTATGAGAATTGCGAACGAGTGGAATACGCTGCCTGTGTCTGTTTTTCCTGAAGTGTATGATGAGTTTGAGTGATTTTGGAGTTGTTAGTGTGCATGGATGGTGGTGATCACTTAACAGCAGGTGACCCACCTGTTCGTTTGCCACCTATGACATAAAAAAAAAAAAAGATGAAGTGATCTTCAAAAGAAGAGTGAATGTGCTTTTACTGGGTGAATGCGTTACATCCTAGGCCTTGTCCTCACTTTCCATCAAGCGTGACAGAGGTCAAGCGTCATAGTCTATTATAAAAAAAAATGTTTTATAGATATCAATTTTTCGATCCACGACTGAAGCAACCTATTATATATACAATGGTTTAAAAATAATTTAGATTACTTCCTAAGCAATATATATCCGTACATACTTCTAGAATAGACGGTTTTATCTTAACTACACGGAACACCCGTGTTCGATCTGAGAGCGGGGTTCATTACAACAGTGCAATTTGTCGGAACCATCAGAGTAGAGAAATCGATTCCTGTTCTATCGTACGACTAATCCAATCTAGAACGTTTCAGGTTTCTGATTGAAACGTGTCCACTAACTATATAGACTTTTCTCTCAGAAAATATCTAGTTCTTTGTTTGTGTTTGCAAACATTTTCTTTTATACAAATTTCGTCCTGGTTAGCATAATACGTGCAGCCGTTTGAAGTGGTACACTTACATACATTTGGCAGTTTATTTTTATTTGTATAGATATGTAAAATATATTGGGAATGACTGCTGGGACTGTGAATAGATCCTCTGATGGTTTTGGTCATCGGACGTTTTTAATAATAGACTTGGGAATGAAGGAATGTAATTTATTACGTATAACAATAGCTGAAGAAAGAAATGTTTAACTGGTAAACGGTTCATTATGATAAATAGTTATAATAATTGGGAGCAGTGGTGTTGAGTCGCTCGTGATTGATTCCAAACTGAAGTTGTACAAATAAATTGTCTTAATAATAATATCTTCGGGCATAAATTGGTTGGGGGTAGCCAAAATTGATTTTTGACACATTGTTTGTCAACGGACAATCGGGATGATCGGTCACTTACTCGACGGTCTTGCTCGGCGGCACTTGCTCGGAACTCGCGCTTACAATAGGACTCGCTCACCATACAAGCGACACGGCGCGATTTATATTTGTGCATTGTGTGTATATGTGTTGGACCACTGGTGCTCTCAGCATCGGCAACGGTGGCGGAGAAGACATTATATCAAGTAAGTGAGCGTTTTATCCCGGTTATAAAGAAAATCCTTTCGGCATCTATTTTTCCAGGGGTATCTACCTCCAGCCAATTTTAAATATACAGTCCACTGCCTAGGCTAGGTACCCCGATCAGTGTGGGTGTGGTGGTTGCCACCCCATAATATGTCTTAATAATAATAGGTAAAAGTAGACGCAGAGCATAAATTATATATTGTACCAAGAGAGCAGTTTGGTTTTGTAACTCGGTGTTTTAAGAGTGGTAGAGCCAGGCTGAAACTATTACTGGTTTCAGCATGAATGGGTCGGCTCGCCCGGGGTAGTACCACCCTCTCATAGAAAACCGACGTGAAGTAACAGTGCGTGCATTGTTGCGTTTCGTTCGGTCAATGAGAGCGCC
>MU161600.1:9216-32052 GCA_015888305.1 Antheraea pernyi | reverse complement strand
AGAATTTGCATAACTCCTTGGCGGGAAAAAAATTCAATACCCGAGAGGAGTACAAAATGCCTTTGAAGAATTTGTTGCCTCCCGTCCAGCTGCTTTCTTTAAGAAGGTCATCAATAAACTGCCACTGCGTTGTCAAATATGCATTGATTGCATGGGTGATTACTTCGATTAATACAAATAAAAAATACATGAAAAAAAATTCGTTTCAATTTTTTCATACAAAACGGCAATTTCATAGGTAAAGACCTAATACATAGGTACATGAAGAGGTAGCAATGTCAGATATTAGCATATATTAGGATTGATAATATTATTTGATAGTTACTTTTAACAACTCAAAAACTAGCGAATAGATTTTCATGCGGTTTACACCAGTGTATAATTTTTTGTTTTTATATTATAGGGGGCAAACGAACAGGCGGGTCACGTGATGGTAAGTCACCGCCGCCCATAGACACTAGCAACACCAGGGAGTCGCAAGTGCGTTGCCGGCCTGTGTTTGGGAAGAGAGGGGAGGGGGAGGAGGAAGAGGGGAGGGGAAAGGGAAGGGGAGGTGGGCCTCCGGCGCTCTCACTCACCGAACGAAACACAACAATGCAAGCACTGTTACTTTACGTCTGTTTTCTGTGAGAGGGTGGTACTACCCCGGACGAGCCGAACCATTCATGCTGAAACCAGTAATGGCTCTACCATTGAAGAGAGATTCACGGGGATCGTTTTGGTATATAATTCCGACGTCTCCCTAGCCTGCTAGTCAAATATAAATTACACGTGTCCCTAAATTTCGATAGTTAATTTGTAATTCAACAAGGATCAAATGGGACACCAATTTATCTTCAAGTATATATAATATGTACGTGAGAGGATAAAATCGCAGAGGGCACGCTCCCAAAACCGTCTCGTATATTCCCGGTGGAGTAGTTTTGCGGGAAGCGCACGTAATTCAGTAAGGAGGCACTATTGAAACGAATGGTCGTACACGAAATGGTTTAATTACGCGAACACTGCTAATGTACTTGGGTACACTGTTTTTTAGCTTAACCGAGAACATTGTTCGTACTAGAATGTGAAATTAAGATTACTTACTTTAAATCGAAACGAAATAGTTCTATTTTGTTTTAGTAAAATGTAACGTAAGATTCAACCATTACGATTGTATATTGGTGATTATGTTGTGATTTTTTTTGGGACGGAGTGAATTGGATTTTAGGTAAAGGAAATGAGATATGTATAAATGTATATATAGGTTTCTGTCCATATTATTTTCGTAGTGACTATCACGCACGTTTAAAAATTATTCTATGTTGTCTATTATTAACTACTAGCTATGCCCGCGATTCCGTCCGCGTGGAACCCAATGTAAAAAGGCAGCAACTTATAAAAACAACTAAATTTATTACATCCATTTACTTATTTACTTTTATTTCGTATTTAAGTCGAGTTCGTTATTAAAATAACAATAACTATTGGTAGAGTGAACTGATTTTAATGAAACTAAGACTAAATGCTACTCGAGGATTTACTTTATAATTTTCTTGATGAGGTTTTATCGTGAACGCAGTATTTTAGCAGTGTCGGTGTTCAAACAGACAGATCGACAGACAAACAAACAGACATTCGCAATAATTTTTTTCATAAATATCTTAGAAGTACACACGTTACATTTGCATTCATACTATATGTATATCAACATTTCACAAAATAATGCCGGAAGTTAATGTTTACCACCTCCGTAGTGTATTCATGTCATTATCTTAAAAATTAATCAGAATACTAAGTTTCACTTCTATCGTATGGGAACTATACACAACCTTTTTTAAATTCAGAATTGTGAAGATATAATTTGTTTCACTGAATTCATATTAATTTTGAAGTATTATAACAAACAGAATTTGTTATAACAATATTGTTAATTCAGTAACATTTCGGCGAAGTAATTTATTAGCAAGTTAATATTCCCTAACGTTACTGTAAATCTCTAAACCCAGTACGTGTTGTTGTGAATTTTTGATGCCATTAACGTAGTGATTTTACCTTTTGATTCAGTAAATTTATGGCTGCACATAAAATTTATGTTCGCCGAGTTGGATATATGAGGATTCCTATTACTGTGGTTACAATGTGAACAGGTTGGTACCTCTCTCTATTTTAAAATAATATATTGTAGTTATATATTTTAATACCTAAACTGGACACGCGTTGCTGTGGCTCAGTTATAATGAATATTATAACTGAGCAGTTATAATGAAATTGAAATAATATTATGATAAAGTATTTGGTATAATTGCGTAATTGATTCTGCTTAAAAACTTCATACTGAAAAAGGGAGGTTACGTAGTAAATAGATTAACAGAATACGAGCACCGTAAAATAAACTGGAGTTGAAAAAAACGTGGCGCCATCTATGAGATATCTATAACAGTCGGTCCTATAGGTTTCTGTAAACAAACTAATGTAAAGCGCCATCTGTTCAAGTCTGATGAAACTTATAATTAATAACAATAATGAACATTGTCAATCAGTTAATTTGTAATTAAAAGATATTGTGGCCATTAATTGAAAAATAAGTTATCCTATTTCTCAAGTTGGACCAAATTATACATAAATTCCAACATTCAACTTTCAACGTAGACAAGCATCATGACACTGGATTTGTAAATGAAGCGTCGTGGGGTTTTAAATTCAAACAATACTTAAATATATATTATATAATACTAGCGGTCCCGGCAGACGTTGTCCCGCCTTGATTATAAAAAATCCTTGACAAATTATACATTAAAACGTTCCTCTTGAATCACTCTATCCACAGGTGAAAACCGCATGAAAATCCGTTCGGTAGTTTTTGAGTTTATCGCGAAGAGACAGACAGACAGACGCGGTAGGGGACTTTGTTTTATACTATGTAATGATGGTCTGATTGAATATTATACGATCCAGCACCGAAGCTCGTATTTATAGACTAGAAGAGACCAAGTTTAAAGGATAAACTTTCTATCTCTTGGAAAGTTTAATGAAATCCATTATTTGTTAGTAAAGCTAGAGTTCTCGGTAATTCCGATATAAGATGAACAGTCGTGAACTATGACCGTATTTATCTTTTATATAATACTAACTTTTGCTCTTCGCTTCGCACGCGTTAATATAGATCTGACTTATCCTTTTTTTTATGTCATAGCAGGGGACGTCCATCACCAGGACAGCAACAGGGTAACACCAGGGGAGTCAAAAGTGCGTTATCAGTCTGTGTTTGGGGGATAGGGAGTGTGGGGGAGAGGAGAGGAGAGGGGAGGTGTGCCTCAGGCGCTCTTACTGACCTAACGAAACGTAACAGTGCAAGCACTGTTACTCTACGTCGGTTTACTATGAGAGAGTGGTACAGTAATAGCTTCAGCGTGCCTCTATCATCTTTATCCATCTACCTACAAAATTCCTTAATATCCATAAGAAACATTATCTTTTTCTGGATAAGGGTACCGTATGTCCTTTTCTATACCATTGACAATGTGTTTACAAAACATCATGATGATGGGTCTGGTAATTTCGGTATCAAAGTGTATCAAAGCAAACTTGCTTTTTTCATACTTCAGTTTTTATAAAGAAGTATAGTTCATTTTTTTTTAATTTGTGTCCCTAGATAAGTCACATTCATTAAACCACGGTATATGAAGAGGCTGACACTGTATTGTTTTGTACAAGACACCTTTTTCCAAAGAATAATATTATTTTTAATAAATAATTTTCAAAAGAATATTTTGATGAAAGAAGTAAGGAAAAGGTATCTGGTATAAAACAGTACAGTGTCAGCCTCTTCATATACCGTGGTTTAATGAATGCGACTTAAACCGATAATATGTTAAGGTAGCTTTAAGACTCCGTTCGGGGCACTATCCATCGAGAAGTTTTACATACCTAATGAGGAAAGCGGAATCTGCCAATTGCGATGTATGCAGAAACATTGAGGATGTGCATCACTTGATGACGGAGTGTGCTAAGAACCGCATCGAAAGAGAGTCGCTGATGAGTAGTATGAAAAGTAATTGCCAGAACATAGGTATTTGTCACAACATCTTGGCTGAACCTTGTTCGGATGAAACAAAGATGCTGTATGACCTGGTAATGATACCTTATCAGCGACTCTCATGATAGAGCTAGAAGGATTGGGGAACAATGGGGTTGATATGTTCTGTGGAATAAAAGGTCCTAAATGAAGGAAAAAAAACCCGATTTTTTATAAAAAAAAGCCATATATATCACTCAACCAGTTCATTATTTTTTTTAAATATAAATAAATAGAAACCTTTTTTTTATTGACTGAAATCAAGGCAACGTGAAATGCGATGCCTTACTTTAGTTGGTTGTAGACTTTTATTGATCACTCCTGTTGTTAATATTAAAGGTTCATAATGAAGTGATACTTGCGATTTATTGCGATTGCGAACTTCGACCATAGAGAAAAAATACTTGTCCATTTTTTTTATTGGCAGCACTAAAGCTCGCCGATAGTAATAAAATAAAAAAAGGATAAAGAAAATCGGCTGAGAAACATAGGTCGGAGATGTTCTTAACAAATTCCTTACTGCCTATCTATATATAGATATATGGAAAAAAGTGTACGTGTACACGCGTTAGAAGTTATACTTCTTTGGCGTAACAAGATAAAAATCTTTTCTAAAATTTTAATCTTTCGCCTTATTCTACGTTTGTTGAAAAAACGACACTAACAATAGAAAAAAGGTATTTAATACATTGAAAGTTTTAATACAAAGAAGTACAAACAACAAATATACAGAAACAAAATGTTGACTATAGCTAACTTCAGGGTGTCGGTTTTTCGTGACGGTGTGCGCGCGCATCGTTATAACTTCAGGGTTATTTACATTTTATGAAAATGATGACGTACTTACCTTGAGTACTCTCACAACATCTTGTGGAAACTGCATAAGCGCGGTGCTCGTGACCCTCCTATAGATCCGATCCACGAATATTCCGGCACGTATAGCATGTGCCACAGATCGAAACTTCGGCTTCTCATCTGACTTTCGCTTGGCCGTCGCGAGCTGACGCGTGAATGTAGACGCCAGCCACTCCCTGACCTCAGGCGGCACCGCATCCGGCTGGACCTCGGACAGCTCATCGTCTTCATCTGCCAACCGCCTGTGTATAACACAATTCAGATTTATTCTCAATACATTTCTATTTATATGCAACGTTGATAAGCAGTATTTGAATCTCAAGGCGTTATGCTTTTGCATTCGTTTGTTTTATGCTTCGAGTACCATCGAAAGCTAAGCTGTTTCTTTTATGATCGCAACAATGATATTGCTGATTTTGGATTAGTAACATCGTTCAAACTAATAGCTGTATTTAAATATTACAACCGTGCTATTATTTGGTCAGTATCAATAATGAGAACTCTATAGAGTTAATAATAATTAATCATCCTCTTTGTTAATTTAATACTTTACACAATTTCTTAATATAATTTTCTTATATATTATCTATCTAATGTATTATTAAAAATTAGATAAAACTGTACAGTGTCAATCTATTTACAAATTGTATAGTATTGTACTTCGCTAATATCTACTTCTAAGAAGTTAAATCTATAAGAATGATGTGTAAAAAATACGTGACTTTAGCAATTAAGGTGATTTTGCATAACCTGAAATCTAAAGAGAATCTTAATCTAAGAGTTATTATGGAATTTAATTTATGAATTACGTACAGTATTTATTAAAAAAAATAAACTAATGAACGTTCTGTTTCTTCATAAGTCCTCCCTTTTGTTAATTATGACAGAGATGAAGTTCATGTTACATACAAACTAATCCTGAAAAACAAAACAGTGATTCCAATAACGACAACAGTTTCAACATATATGCTGTATTTGGATTATTTTTCGATGACATAGGAAATACAGTAGAAGTTGATATAGTTTAGGGCATGCTATATCTGGTAATAACACTAGAAATCAATTTATTAACATGCTGCGTGCTCAAGGATTCCATCAATTATACATTCCTTTCCATTGTATCATGTACAGGCATTATTGAAACAGTACATGGATAAGTAAAATATATATTTTTACTTTTGGCTTTTAGAATTTCTTATAAGTACTGAGTTCACATATCATTTCTATAGTATTGTAATTATTTTAGAATTTTAGTTTAATTTTTTTAAGTTATTAGATACCAGGTAGTAATAACAAATGACACGTAATTTATAAAGAGATGATTTGATGAAGAAAAGAGATGTTTAAAGTGAATGCATTTTTCTACTTTCCTTCGAAAATGATATTCACTTTTTCTAGGATTCATAAATTGCGTTTGCATATCAAAATACGTACGCCAAAGCTCTGCGCAATGGAAAGCAATATAACAGATATAACAAGTCACACGACAACGTAAGCAAGGACTCGACGGGAGTGCTCTGGATCGTTAGGGCTGTTTGTATTCCAATACCGTTTGGATAGAACTTGAATATTTATCACGTAACTTAATAAAATAACACCTAGATAGTACATACAACTGTAGTTACATTCAAGCGATTTTGGAAACTACAAAATAAAAGGATAACACCGACACACCTAAATACGAGAGTTGGGGCCGACTGCTGACGCGCCACTGCCGGTCTAAAATAAAACACGTGTCATTCGGACAAAATTAAGAGACAAATTTTTTTTTTTTGGAGATTTGTTAAAATAACCAATTTAATATTATCTCGATAAATCAATTACCCATCATCAATATGAAATTAAAATTGTATGAGAATTTGAAAAAGATAAATTCAGTTTTAAATTGATGATAGTAACCGATTTATCGAAATATACAAACATATATAATACACAGTGGATGGAAATCAATCACAATCCAATAGAACATTACTAATGAAAAAATAAATATTAAAATATTATTAAAGCGTGGAGAAGCTAAAATAATAAGATCAATAACTAAAACGAAAGATATTTTGCGTAAATAGATGAACAACAGAAGATTACAAGAACGTTTTACAAAAGGAAATATTTTAACACAATATACATAGGATGGTTCAATGGATTTACTAAACAGGGGTCATCAAGACGTACAAATATTACATGCCTAAGGAAGTAGTAAGTACCGAAGATACGAGGACGAAAAAGACAATTCACATGGGGTTCAGACGTCACATGGGACTAAATTTCAAGTCTAATCTAAATTTATTTAAACAACTGCTAATTCAACTACACGAGAATAAGCTGAGCAGTTTTCTAGTTATAAACACATTATCCTGCTAAACTTATCCCCTGGAATGACACACATAAAAATAATAAACCTATAGGTAATTAAACCTAAAGTTTAAATGTACCAGCGTGGCAGTTTTCCAAGCTGATAACAGCAAATCAAGTAAGGGAAGAGTAATTCTAAACTAACAAGAGGATAGGAAGACATAGTTCAGTAAGACTGAAGCTCCAAAAATAACAGAAAGACCTATTCGCACAGATTGGACAGAAGGGAGGCGCGACTACTTGGCCGTTGGTGGCGGTGTTGTAACGGTATTAACTTTGCTTCGTTCGGTTTCTCTACAGAACACCGCGCCCAGCAAGGTGTGCGCAGCCGTCGCATGTGGAGAGTCGTCTGTTGGACGCGAGGCTGCTCTGGTGATCTTCTATTCCTGTGTTAGATACAATCACTGGCGACGCAACGCCCGTTGCCACAAGCGTTTTTACGATCACCCTAAAACTTATTAAACTCGCTACAAATTTGAATAGACCCGCTGAAGTACACCAAAAAAAGAAAAAAAAGAACTAAAAAAAAAGTAGGAATGTCGAAGTATTTAAATTTATAAGGAAATTATTATATATGGTCGTGAGTTTGCGCGTAGTCGGTTCATAAATAAAAGAAATTAAGTGATCATTTCTTTGGTTTCGAAATGTAATTTTGTTTTCAGTAATGTCTATTTTGTTAGGATTCAACTTGATTTGTGATGTATAAGGACGGAGTCTAGAAGAAATTATGTTTTGAAATAAATTTACGAATACCTCAGTAATTAAAATTACATTCATAAGAAAATTATTTGTCATAAACTTTCACTGAAATTTTTACAGTCATGAGAAGGTAATTATGAAATACTTAATATTATAATTTTGGTGTTGGTATAGTGTATGCTTATTTATAGTCGTACATAATTCGCACATTTAATTTTTGTTTTAAGTAACTTCAACGTTTAATTTTGTGGGAAAATGCATTTAGAGTTTGACCATGTTTACACGCTCGACTTAAAATATTATATGAATAAATTAAGCGCTTCAAGTCAATTCTAAAAGTGTGGATAAGTAGTGTAATTATATTGCTATTTGGTCGTTGCAGAAAATATCACAATTTTTTTCAATAACAATATAAATTTTCAGTAGTTTTTTTTTTGTTTAAACAAGCGAATTATAATGGTTCGTGTGCATTCTATATTTTATAGATGGTAGAGTCACGCTGAAGATATTACAGGTTTCAGCATAAATGAGCCCTCTCACAGAAAACTGACGTGAAGTAACAATGCTTGCATTGTTGCGTTTCGTTCGATCAGTGAGAGCGCCGGATAACCCATCTTCCCTCTCCCTTCCCCCTTCCCTACTCCGCCTTCCCCAAACACAGGGTGGTAACGTACTTGCGACACTTCTGGTGTTGCAAGTGTCTATGGACGGTGGTGATCACTAAACATCAGGTGACCAACCTGTTCGTTCGCCTTCTATGATAAAAAAAATTCTAAGTTTTAACTTTGTAGTGTCTACTTTTTCTTGTAGATATCTGAAAGTATATGGGTGTACTTTTGCGGACGCTTGTAAATTTATCTCACGAGCTAATAAGTGTGTTCGTATTTTTGTATGTTGTATTTACTATTAATGAAATATTAGTGTTAAAATAAGTACGCTTGTATGTCATTTCAGTAATTCCTGTCACTTAGTTTGTATTAAAACAGAATATAAGAAAATGAGTATAACAATAATTACAAATACTGTAAATATGTTTATAAGAAAAGGAATATGACTGTAAAATCAATATTTTCCATAAGCTTTCACTATCCCGTCGAAAAGCCTGTTTAACATGTAAATCTCTAGTCTAATATTTTTCATAAATTTTCAATTCATATGCAAATTTCTTCCCTCTCGAATCACGTTCATATAGTTGCACCGTATTTCTGGATTTAGTCTTTATATAGGGTACTACACTACGTTTATTTCAATGCGTTACGAATTGAAAGAATTAACGAATATTTATTCTATGTAAAATATAAACACAATTGCACACACAGAAATAGAATCAAAATATAATATTACATAAATATAATATTCGAATATTGCCGAAATCAACGCGGCAAGGGCCCCAGCTGGGCATGTGTTAGAGCAAATTACCTTCTGACCTTATACTAGTAATATGATTATTAATACATTTATTAATGTTATGTCTAATAGGCATAATTATTATATAGGTCGAGCCAAATTATAGAGCAAGAGAAACTTTCTAATTATTTTGAAATGATAATTACTTAGTCAACTTGGACAATATCATGAAACTAGAGAGAATTTTATTTACGCTAAGTAGAGGTAATGTAATTTCAAGAAGGCTTGTTGTGCTTAAGTATGGCTTGTATATGATTTTAAGTGTTTATATGTTTTCGTATGAGCATGCCTTTTAATTGAACTATTTGTCTTTACTCTGAATATAGTATATAACTCATACTCTTTTTCCTTTTTTTAGTTTTTTTTTTAAACTACTCTTTCTTCTTATTGGGATAATATAAAAATGATTGGAAGTTTCAAAGTCGTATATGTAAAAAAAACAATAATTGAAGCGATGATGCCTTCGTGGTTAGCGTGTTCTGACATACTATTAATGGACGCAGGTTCCTTAGTGGTATTATTTCCCATCCACATCACTTGAGCGCAGTAACCAAACTATATTACGTAAAATACCACCAATATAACAAACTATGGGTCAATTAACACAAGATTAAGAATAAAATATAACATCCACTTCATGATATCCCAAAATCCAGCCAAAAACGAGTCTCTCTTATTATTGGGATCATATAAAAATGATTGGAAGTCGTATATGTAAAAAAAACAGTAATTGAAGCGATGATGCCTTCGTGGTTAGCGTGTTCTGACATACTATTAATGGACGCAGGTTCGAATCCTTGTGAATTAACCGGAGTTTTCAGCAAAGGACATCGTTCTGAAATGACGGCATGGTGGCAGGGCTTTACTAGCTCTACCTAGTTACTACCACCCTCAAATTTAAAATCTATCGTGGACCACCTGTACATGTGTTCTGGAAGCTGCAGTTAGGATCCAGTCTCCCTTTAGTTTTAGCGTGCTATTATCTTGGACTATAACTATTCTGACATTTAGGATGACATCTACCAAACCCATGAATCAAATTGAAATCTTGAAATCATTTCTAAAACTGACAGTTCCGCGTATTTCAACAAAAATAAACTGAAGACTAACACTAGATATAAATGTTTGATTTTTAATACAAGTTGCCCTTAACGAGTGTTGCCCAAATGCAAAACCAAGACGAGATTTGACTTGGTTATGATATTAGTCTTGGTCTTGCATTAAGAGTCTTGTAAGTTTTGCAATCGCCTATTGTTATTTATTTAATACGTTAAGATATACCTTAAAACAATGCAACAGATAGTTACATTTTGAGCTTATATTGAAATAGGCATAGTAAAATTCAATCAATTCCATTAAATTCATCGTGAACAAATACTTAAAGGAACAAATACAGAAAAATATATGCTTAAGTCTGAAGTGTTTCAATTATTCATTTTAATTTCCATTTTTTTTTGTTCGCACAATTTACAGATTGAGACGCAGAAATTTATATTTAGATTCTAGAATGTCTGGATCCCATTATATTTTATATTAATTATATATTATTCTCTTAAGATATACCTTAAAACAATGCAATAGATAGTTACATTTTGAGCTTATATTGAAATAGGCATAGTAAAATTCAATCGAATTAATTAAATTCGTCGTGAACAAGTATTTAAAGGAATAAATACAGAAAGTTAGACGCTTAAGTTTGAAGTGTTTCTATTTTTATTTCAATTTTTAATGTTCGCACAATTTACAGATAACATTTTGAGACACAGAAATTTCTTTTTAGATCCTAGAATATCTGGATCCCATTCTATAATTCTAACTATTCCAAATAGAACTATTTGAATCTTCGTCAATTATGTCAAGCTCAAACAGAACTGAAATCGTATTGTAGTTTAATCAGAGTTCGATGAATCATCTCATATGTCAGAGCATTTCTATGAGCATACCTTCTACATTGGAATGCTTTAGCGGTGACGTCTTATTAGAAATAGGTATGGCGGTTGCACAGCAAATGAGAGATCAAAGCAACGTTGAAGCACTCAGTTAACAAAATTCTGACAATCGATTACTTTTGTACCGTAGGAGAGTATAAAGAATTGTTTTTCGTAACAAACGCTCAAGGAGACAAAAGGTGATAAAAATTCTATCATTTGAATTTTGAAATAGTACATATATTGTGCGCACATCACGTCATGTTTACTACATAGATTTCGATCAAATTGGTCTTGTTTACTTCTTGATCACTTGGTCATTAACAAAAACAAAAAATATTAATCATCTTCGTTCTTACTTTCATAAATGCGAATGTTAGTTTGTTTGTTCACACCTTAACTACTCAAAAAGACATAGGGTAAATTACTTCCAGAAAAAAAAAACTGTTTCCACGGATAGCTCAAGTCTATATTAACACGAACGAAACTGCGAGCAAAAGCTAGTCTGAGAATCAGGAATCATGTTACTTAAGTTTTAAGAAACTAAAATTGTTATAAGCAGTTTGCGTTCTTAGATGTGTTTTTTCTTGTAGTGGAAAAGTGGGGCAAGCGGTGTTGTGCTTATATTTAGTTCTGTGTACATAAAATATATTTTTACGATAATAAATATCGCAAACAAAGTCACGGCTATCAGCTACTTAGTGAATAAAGTAATACACAATTAACAATTTTTGTTTGTAAAATCAGCACTTAAATTATTGAAAATTGGCATAAAATAAAGCTTAAACATCCATTTAACTTGAGTATAGTCACTGAGTTGAGGATAAAAACGTAAAACAAGACTGAAATGGCAAAGAATTGACGGTACTTAATAAAGTCAGCTCGGTGTTCCATTTTTATTTCCGACACTCTATCGTTCGCTTCCCGATGAAACTGATGGGAGACTTTTAATGACCGTGTTTTATAGTCTATTGATTACATTTTACTGTATCATATTTTTTCACTTGTGTCAAATATAGATTTTATTGTCGACTGGAAAAGTGATCGTTAAATACAAATTCCATACAAATTGGAATATTTACTGCCGACAGAAGGGGAAACTCATATTAATTATAGTGTTAACAACAGTATTTAGATTTTAGAATTTGTTTATTTAAATTATTAACATTAATGTGGTTTTCATATGTATTGACACTCGGAGCAATAATTATAAAGTCTATTAATTAATCAAACGTATGATAAGCTGCAAAATATTACAATATTACATGTACACATGTCTCAATACTACACGAGTCGCTATGTACACATGTCTCAATACTACACGCGTCGCTATGTACACATGTCTCAATACTACACGCGTCGCTATGTACACATGTCTCAATATTACACGCGTCGCTATGTACACATGTCTCAATACTACACGCGTCGCTATGTACACATGTCTCAATACTACACGCGTCGCTATGTACACATGTTTCAATACTACACGCGTCGCTATGTACACATATCTCAATACTACACGCGTCGCTAGTTTGACGCAAACCACGCAAGCCATGGTGGTAGAGTCACGTTGAAACAATTACTGGTTTTAGCATGAATGGGTCGGCTCGTACGGGGTAGTACCACCCTCTTATAGAAAACCGACGTGAAGTAACAGTGTTTGCATTGTTGCGTTTCGTTCGGTCAGTGAGAGCGCCAGGGGCCCACCTTCCCTCCTCTGTCCTCTGTCCTCTCTCCTCTCCCTCTCCCAGCCCTAACCCTTCTCCCCAAATGGGTGGCAACGCACTTCCGACTCCTCTGGTGTTGTTAGTGTCCATGGACGGTGGTGATCACTTAACATCAGGTGACCCACATGTTCGTTTGCCACCTATGACACAAAAAAAGCCCAATCCGGCCGGAAAGGCTGACGTAGGATGTCATAAGGTGAAATTACAAATGTAACTCCTGCCAAAAATACCGCTCAACGCGTCGAAAGAAGATTTCACCTTAATAAATAAAAACTGTTAAATCTATTTTATTTTTTAAGTTGAAATCGTCTTTAGTAGTGTTGAATGATTTTGTACGTAAGATTTATTTGGTAGAGGAAAAAAATTGGGTCTGCGTCACCGATGACCTCGTGACGTATTGTGCTTGCGTCAGACTAGCGACGCGTAGTATAGCGACCTGTGTACATGTAATATTGTTATTTATTTATTTACATGTGGATATAGCAACAGTCAACAAAAAAATAAAAAGTAGTAAACTAAACTGAAGATCTAAAACGCTTTATCATATAGATACTTAACTAACACTATTAATAATAATTACAAAAAATTAATTATGTAGTATCATATTATGTTCTTTAGTAATCGTTTTTAATCAAGTCAATTACATAAAAAAATTAATATCTCTATTTAAAAGCTAAGGCGGCGCGGCATCTCTTTCCATTAACATTAGGATATTCATTACCTTTGTTAGTTTCAGTGATTACATTGTTCCATAAAATGTTTTTCTGTAAGGGGTTACTTAAATCGTTTCATTTCTTCCATATAAACATATAAATTTTGTGAATGTATAAATTTGAACATCATAATATGAACTTTTTTAAACGAAATGAAACCTCACACGAATCCTGTTTGAATATAAATAACCAAAATAAAGGAAAATAGAACGAAATTCGTAAGAAAATATAGTTTAAAAGGTTTTCTTATATAGAACGAACGGAATACTGCGGTCTTATTTAGAACCCTCCCAAGCGCAATTTATAAGTCTACGTGATAATGAAGAGCTACACCTTCCAATTACTGCTTTCTCTTTTGGACATATACCTACGTATTATATATATTGATTAGGACAAATTTATATGTACGAAGTTTGCAGCGTTTAAGTAGACTTAATCTATACTTCGGGAATAGTGTATGCCATCAAAAACAAAACTTGTAAATAAAACCAAGTCTCGAAACTCAGTTCTTCTACCGTTAAAAAGATGTTGTGTTATTAAGTTCCTACTTAAGGGACCTTCTGTCTTAAGTTATTACGTAATTTGCTAACCTAACAACATATTATAGTAACCATATCAATATTAAAAATCTTTTATGTTTTAAATAACATAGATTGACTGAAAATTCAGGCTTCTAGTTTTATCCACAGCGAAGTTATAGGGGTCGAAAATAACCCGAATTGCTTCGAGGAAAGAATAGTAAGGCCGTGCCGCTTTTTTGCTCGACTTGGCGGAGGCACTGCCGTTCCCCTAGATTTTTCTATATGAATAGTATTCTATATATTTTTCTGTACTCCTGCTAGATAATGTGTATGCAAAATTTCATGGTGACCGATTGAGTAATATGGACGTGAAAGCGGAATAAATAAACAAACATATATATCCACTTTCCTATTTATAATATTAGTTAGTATTGTAATTATACGTAATAGTGAATTGTACATAATTTCTTATTGTGAAAATAATATATTATAAGGCTTTTTCACTGCATTACAAATTAAACTTTGATTTTATACTTGACATATAATCAAAGAAATTAGTATTTTAATGAAGCATACGAGATTTCGTCCATCACTGTTATATTTCATACTAGCTACGGCTCGCGACTTCGCCCGCGTGGAATCTTTACTTTGGGCTAACCCTAACACGCATCGGAAGCTCTCAAAAGGAATAGAAAACGATTTTGAAACATTCTTCATTGGTGCTCCGCTCCTATTGGTCTTAGTGTGATAAATAGCCTATAGCCTTCCTCGATGAAGCTATTTAACACTGAAACAATTTTTCAAATCGGACCAGTAGTTCCTGAGTTTGGCACGTTCAACCAAATAAATAAGCCTTCCAGCTGTAGAATATTGGTATAAATGACGTGAAAAATAGTTTCCCGTATAAAATTATAAATCTGTTTCTCTGCTATTTAACATGTTATGTATTCACGCCCGTGAATTAGTTATAATTCCCTGAATTTCATATTAGTATAGCGTTAAGAGTGATATAATAAGATCGTCCGTGGAGCGGTCGCCTATTTATATTGTTAATATATCATACAATTACAGGCCCAACTCCCCTCCCTTCTCTTCTCCTCTCCCCCTCTCCCTCCCTTTCCCCCAAAAATAGGCTGGCAACGCACTTTCGACTCCTCTGGTGTTGTTAGTGTCTATGGACGGTGATCACTTAACATCAGGTGACCCACCCGTTCGTTTGCCTGCTATGACATAAAAAAAAAACAGTTACGATTTGTACAACATTTTTCCGATACGCACAGGTTCGAATCTCGGTATATCTATACTTACATACTAATATTATAAAGTTGAAGAGTTAGTTTGCTTGAAAGCGCTAATAACAGGAACCACTGGTCCTATTTGAAAAAAATTGCAGTGTTAGATAGCTCATTTATCGAAGAAGGTTATAGGCTATATATCCTCACGCTGAGACCAATAATAGCGGTGCACCAATGAAGAATGTTTCAAATTTCGTTTTCCTTAGCCTTAGCCCCAAGTATCTATTTCACACGGACGAAGTCGTGGGCAGAAATTAGTATTAGTAATATAGGCATCTACAAACATGTACTCTAATATATGTATACAAAAATGTAACTAAGGAACTGTTAATATTTAACATCGGCAGTTTAAAAATTGTTTATAAACTACTCCGACTAAATGTAATAGGTAGAATTATCGAATCTCAGTGAGACAAGGGATTATAGCATAAGTAAACTTAAGCTCTAATTACGTATTCCGCAACAGCGAAGCGATGGCTGAAACGGCAAGTTGTCGGCTTCAGAATACCAAAACCAGATTATGTACTGGTCATAACTAAGCCTTAGCAGAGCAACGATAATATTGTCTCTGTTTACGTAATATCGAAGTACTCCTACGAGTAAGTTATAATGCACAAATTCAATCGTAACACTAACTAATCTATACAAATAAAATGAGTTAGGTCTGTCGTTACGAGCGTATGACGCGTATCACGCTAAAATCGTAATGACTGGAATTTCAAAAATTCGAGGTCTGGAGAATCGATTAATCAAAAATCGATATTTTAAATTGTGAATGAGATTTTTTAATCATAAATTATTCGATAGTTTTATTATATCTATACAGAAAACATCGAATCACTAGTTTATAGTGTCAGAGATCAATTCACTAGTACAAGGATCGATGTTTAATATCGATTAAAATAATAGATTTTTCTATGTCTAAAATTCCATTATTCGATTAATTGACTTCAGATCGCCATCCCTATGTGATATAGGTGATTATTTTTACTTCATACAAATTTGGTCCTTGTAAAAAATATCACAGTATCTCCATCTAATATAAGTTGAGTAAAGTTTGTTGACACCTTGATTTTTATAAGCACCACTATGTTTATTTTTATCTACACACAATATATTGTTAAGATAATAAATGATGACCACAAATTATATTACAACAATATATAGATATAATGTAAATGTATGTGAGATGTGTAAGAAAAGTCGTATGCTGTTTCTTATAATTTATAGATCTGAAATCTTCAATGGCGAGCTGAAGCGGACAGCGCTTGCCTTCAGGACACTCCTTACAGAGTTTTACAATATATTATACTTATTTTCACTTGATAAGTATTCTATCGACTCGGGTCCGGCTTTCGAAGCGTTCCGATCAATAAATATTAGCATAAGAACGCGATAAAGTAAAAAATATAGCTTTGTTAATGGTTAATATTCGCATTACCCTCGCTGTCGGGCCTGTTGGGCCGTTTTAACACCCTGAAACGAAGTATAACGTTTCATAGGTCAGTTAAATCCTATTAGCTGTTATTCTGAAGATGCTCTGTACTAAAACTGTACGGGTGATTTCTTTTCAAAGACGTCGTATAAATCGCATTACTGTCTGTAAGTAAATAATATTATTTGTCTTCTAGTACATATTCAACCAAAGGCAGCCTAGAGTAGATCGCCGTCAACTATAAAGTAAAGATCTCTTTTACTCTATATTTCTATATCTTTATATTTTGTTATACACCAATATTACATGTGTTTTACGTAGTATAGTTCGGTTATTGTGCACAACTGAAGTGGGTGGAAAATAATGCCACGGAGCATGAATATTGAAATGCCACAAATTTTTCTAGGGAGTTCTAACAAGGTGACCACCATCTTCTTAGAACATTGAAAGTATCGAAAAGCACTTGTAATATTATTACCTACTCGACAATGGCAGTAATAATCTGGACGATTGCTTGCCAAAAATAAAATAAAGTCAAATCACATCAAAAACACTTTATTCAATCCAGGCACTATGAACGTCAAAACTACCACCGGTTCGGAAAACAACCCAGTCATCGAGAAGAACCGGTAAGAAACTCGATCTGGTTTATATTTTTAACAAATAGATATAATATTTAGAATATATTAGGTACATGTCACAAACGTCCCCAATGGATACACAGAGATGAGTCAATTCCAGACATCACCAGCGTTCACGTATTGATCCACTCTATAATAGCCTTTTGACACCAAAACCCGCTTGACATGGCGTTTAAATTCGCAATCCGGCAAATCGGTAATATCCTTTGGGACTTTGTTGTAAAATCTAACACTATTTCCCAAAAAATTGTTACTGGTTTTACTAAGTCTAAAACATGGACAACCTATTTGTCACAGTTTCTAGTATTCAGATTGTTTCGGTTTTTTACGAAATTTAGCTTTTGAAGGTATATACATATGTATAAATAAGCATTAAAATATTTTTTCAACGTACAAATCTATGATACGCCTTTTTACTGATAAATATACGAACAAAAGAAACCGAGTTTGTATCTTTACTTTTTTATTAATCATGGTAATAGGTTTTGAATCAGTTGACGAACTTCATTGAAGTGTTACATAATAATTTGTAAGTAGATTAAACGGACGTCGGCCATTTTGGATTAAAAGATTACCGTTCGGAAATAACGCGTTAGGGGAACCGTTCAGAAATGTTGTTGCAAATCTCGTAAATTAATAAATTAATGGCAGTATACAGCCTAAATTCGCTTTTACAGAGAAAACAGTAAAATTATACGTCCGATCGAATGAGTTTTATATTAGTTACAGAAAGTTATGTAGGCATTTTACAAGTATACTTGAGAGTGTTAAACTGATGGTGTATATTAAATTTTCGTAATCAAGTTTATGTAGTTAACCCCTCGGCTGTTTTTTTAAGACCAACATCTCGAAATGGCGGAGCATGTTTTAATATTTCGAGCTATTTTGTCTGTTGACCAATGAATCATATGGTCTATATACTAATAAATATATAGATTTGTTAGATTTAAAAAAAAAATCCTTTATCAAGAACTAGCAACCGCCTCTATCTTGCGCTCAGTTTATGTAGTTAAACCCTCAGCTGTTTTTTTAAGACCAAAATTTCGAAATGGCGGAGTATGTTTTAACATTTCGAGATATTTTGTCTGTCGACCAATGAATCATATGGTCTATATTCAAATCTATATACTAATAAATATATAGATTTGTTAGATTTAAAAAAAAATCCTTTATCAACAACTAGCAACCGCCTCTATCTTACGCTCTGCTTTAATGACCTTAGTACATTAAGTTTGATTTAGGCAACCAATCTAGTAGATTATTACTGCCATTGCCGAATAGGTAATGGCATTACTAAGTTCTTGTGACCGTTTCAATATTCTAACAAGATGGTCGCCTTTTTGTTAGCACTTTCCTGGGAGTTTTATGGCAATTCGGAATCCAGGGTCTGTGATATTATTTCCCATCCACTTCTCTTCTGCACAATAATCAAACTATATTACGTAAAACACCACCAATATTACAAAATATAACGTTATTTAACACAAGACCATGAATAAAATAATCTACTACTAATCTATATAAATCTACTACATGACATTCCAAGACTCATTCAAAACTCTTTAAGGATGTTATCAAATTGAATAACAACAAAACATAATATACCAATAACCATCCAGCCTGAACTAAGCATGGAGATTGGGGTTTATAGCAATATAATTAACAGTAAAAATATTTTTTATCACAGCTATTTCACTAGTCAGCTATATTTTTTTAACTGCTCTATCTACTAAAATAACTTATAACATGTCAAAATAGATATAATATAAATTAATTTCTATCTTATGAAAAGCTGTAGTGACATCAATTTATAATTATCATATGAGAAGTAATTTTTAACGTTACGTTAAAAATAACAGTGATACGTGATATGTTTTATACCCAAACCGAACGTAACTGTTCTATTGTTAAAAATATTTAAAATCGGATCAGTGGTTCTACAGTATACCTCTTGACACACATAAATGTATAAAATGTATCTACAATAGTTGTGTAGATTAATTTAGGATACATTAAGTAAGGTGCTACTTTTTTTTAACTGTTATATGAAATACTATCTGTGCCTGTGACTTCGTTCGCGTGGAACCTAATGTAAAAAAACAGTGACTAATAAAATCATCTGAATGTATTAAGTCCAATTACTTATATAATTCTGTCTCGTACTAAGTTCTGTCGTCATTAAAATTAGAATAACTTTTGATAGAGTGAACCGATTTCAATTAAACCAAGACTAAATACTTACTCGAGGACCTGCCTTGTAATCACAAGGCCTTGTGATTTTCTGGTCTTGAGGTTCTATCGTGAACGGTAGTACTTTAGTAGTGATGTGTGTTCATACAAACAGATAGACAGACAGACATTTCTAAGAATAATTGAAATATATAAATGGAATTCAATTCCAATTTCAATACAAATTCTTTGAAAGGCTTTAGAGTGGCGGAATGTACATCACATACGTTGATTGATTGGATTTGGGAATATTCTGTAAAAATTGATTAATTTTGCAAATAAACTGCAAAAGTTTGCACTAGTAGTATATTTTATAACACTATGTTTGTATATCTGCCACATATTGGACGAAGAGACTCGAGAAATAGGTGACACTGGATAGCACAAAAGTAATAGTAGAATATTTTATTTAGAGTTAAAAAGTTCGAAAAAATTCGGTCTCATTCAAACCCATTATGAGATTAATTACCTTTCATGTTCACCACTAAGAAAACCCTATTTACTATGAGTTCAAGATTCTATGATACATCCCTTATAATCTGGAGAAGTATTGAGGTCTAAAGTGTTTACCTGTCCGGTGACGTCATTTTGGAGTCACTTAAAAAAAGGTCAAGTTCAGAAAGGTCAGTGCACTGATAAGAGCGAAATGATAGTAGACCTCGGGGTAAATACTGCAGTTGTACAAAAAGTAAGTCGTAGGACTTGAAGAAGTACTGTTGTGAGAAACGTATATAATCCTAAATCCGCCGTCAATTATATGGGTTGTGTTTTAATGAATCATCCGACTCGATGCCAATGGTCCATCATCGCAAAATTGACAGGGAGTTCATCTTCAAACCTTAAAACCTTGTTGTGGACATGATTGACCTTCAATTATAGTTCAGGAGACTAGGGTATGGTGTCCTTCAAAAAGGTTGTAAGCATATTTTTAAAGGATCAGTGCCATCCGTGTAATGTTTCTAATGTTACAAGCGTCCATACGCTGCAGCGACTGTTGCTTATGTGGTATTATAAAATAAGTTATAGAATATATTAAATTGTTACTAAATTAACATTTTACGTAGCGTAGTCAATTATTTATACAAAGAGTAATATTATTAAAATAATGTATAAAAATCTTAAAACGATACATACTTGGTCTCGTCAATGTAGACTGCTTCAAGGACTTTAGCTGCGTACTGCAGATTTTTTTGTAAAGTCTCTGCTGATATTTCACCTCTATTCAACTGTCTTAGGAGATAGCGTAATCTGTGAACAAAGAGATGTAAAACGTTAGTACAAGCTTCAAAAGGATAAAGTCAGTTAAAGTCGCTTATAATAGAAATGCTTGCAGACAGCACTCTGAATACAAAATCACCTTTAGGTCGGTTAACTGTTTTCATATCAGATTTTGTGAAATTTCAAATCTACGGAATAAAATAATCCTTGTAATTATAATATAAATATGTAAATTTCGTATGTTTCGTCAACCTGTATATATTGTACAAACGTTGGCACAGAAAAAGACACAAGATATTTTGTACAAAAATGTACTGTTTTCGAAGGAGAGGTCATATCTAAATTAACACGAGCGAAGGCGCTTGCAAAAGCTAGTTGTACTTTTTAAAGATTCCACTAAGTTTAGCAAAATGCTTATTAAGTTGTTTAGAAATTTGATTTAAACCTGAAGCATAGGAATAAATTAACATTCACAGTTTTACTCTTTTCGGTGATGCTTGGTTTTCACCGTACTTGTTCATTGAACCTGCACTTGTTTCCGATACCCCGTGCCGAGCTTTATTTACCGCCCTATTACTTCGTTCTAGGTTAATCTGCTTGCTTATTTACAGTGAGGGAAAGGGGAAGGGGAAGTGGAAGGGGAGGGAGGTGAGTCTCCGGTGCTCTCACTGACCGAACGAAACGCAACAGTGCAAGCACTGTTACTTCACGTCGGTTTTCTGTGAGAGGGTGGTACTACCCCGGGCTAGCCGACCCATTCATGCTGAAAACAGTAATAGCTTCAGCGTGGCTCTACCGCCTACAAAATATACAATACATAATAATAAAGACTGCCAACAGAAGTGAAAACTCAAAACAATAAAATAACTATGTTCTCTTTTAAATTTTTAAATTAATTATAGTGTGGAATGAGATATATTAAAATTTTTGAATTTGTTTATTGAAATTATTGTCATTAGTGTGGTTTTCACATCTATTGATACTGGGAGTGATGATTATATACATTTTTATAATATTAATCAATAAAACGTATGATGTGCTGCAAAATGTTAGTATTAAATTAATACTACGCGTCGCTAGTCTGACGCAAGCCGCGTAAATGCAATACAGCCGGTCACGCTTACTAGCATGTCATGGCGCGAAGTTATAAATTTATCTCCTGCCAATAATTCCGCTCAACGCACCTAAAGAAATAGGTGCAGCCATTCTTAATTGATACGCTTACAATTACCAAAGAAGACGTTACAACGAAATATTTTTAAAATAACCCGAATATTATTACAAGATGCGAACCATTTTAACGTGTATAGTTCCAATATATCATGAAATTATTTCCAGATATTTGAAACAAACGTCGGAATTTATAATATCATAAAACTCCGCGAATCTGACGTTCGTGTAAATTTTTCACCACAATGTAATATCGAAAATGATTCGTAACAGAACTCGTTGTATTCGGAGATATATTACACGTATTTCGCTGGCTCAATTTGTCCCATGAAAGTTGTGAAGGTTTTTGCTTAATTCAAAATCTTTAAGTATAAACTAGCTGATACACGTCACTTCGCTTGCGTTGTGTATCATCTAAAGCATATGTTTTGTGTAGAGAGAAAAAACATAAGCAACACACCGCATGCCCCACTTTTCCACGGTGTAAAAAACATCGCAGAACATGTAGTGTTTATAAAAATTGTAGTTTATTAAAACTTTCGGGCCCAGCGGACGTTAACCCGCATTAATAATTTAAAAATAAACGGTA
>MU161599.1:6143-29500 GCA_015888305.1 Antheraea pernyi | reverse complement strand
TGTAAAGGTGTAATTCGCATCAAAAAATACAACGTTAAGCGGCTACCAGGTATCCTGAATGGTGTTTGGAAGGGCATAATATATCTTCATATTAAAGAACCAACTTTTCTCAAATTCTCGTTTTTCCAACGTTGCTGGCTCTTATACTAAGGTGTCGCAAAAAAGTCTAGTTACTTTAACTAATTTCTTTTCTTTCGTTATCCTGGAGAACCCCTTGCGTTTTATGGGTCAAAGAGTATCCTAAATGTAACCTTGTAATGTACAGATTTGGCTTTGTTACAGTTTTATTATAGTATAGATAAATAAATAAATCTTGTCACCTTTGTTTAGCAAACATTTTTTTATACAATGAAATAAATGTAACAACATAAGTGACAGTTTCGTCTACATAAATGTTTCATACGTGGTCGATAATTACGTACAAAAATGTCATGATCGGCGTAGCTTAGTTGTAACGTATGGGGCTTTATATGTTTCGACGGAGCCGACGGTTCGAATCACGGTGGTCGTTTTTTTTTTGTATTTTTTTTTTTGAAGTAGCATATGGAAATATAGCTTAATTTTTTAGCTAATCTGTCTGCTATATATAGCACAAAGAAAATTTACCAAAATTCGTCAAGAATATCATGAACTACATTTTTTTTACTTTCGTCCGTTATCCTGGAGAATCCCTTGTGTTTTATGAGATAAAAAGTATCCTAAATGTAATTTCGTAATATTTATCACTGTGCCAAGTTTCGTCAAAATCGGTTCAGTACTTTCAGAGTGAGTGATGCGCGTTCACAGGGACAGACAGACAGACAAAAATTTTAAAAGGGTTATTTTTGGCTTCTATATCGACAACAAAGCCTACCCCCATCAAAATTTTCAAAAAATATTTATTGTACAGATTTGGCCCTGCTACAGTTTTATTATAATATAGATATAATAGAATAAACTTAATTGTAACCTAATTAATTCAAATAAATGTATACTTTTTTTTTTATTTTAGAAACTATGTAGTTTCTACTGTTGATAATTATTTAGAAATCGCGTATCGTTGAGATTTTGTATACTAAAATAATAGTTGGTGTTAGAAAAATTAAAAACAAAGTGATGAAAATAAAAAAGGTACCAATTTTTTTGGAAATAATTTTAGTGAATTTATCATAGAATACATACATTTTGGAAAGTTAGATGTGGTGATATTTAGATTTAATTATAACGAGCGCGCAGTTAAGATTACCTCGATAATATATGAAATAATTATTGTGAGGTATACTATAATATAAGACTAAGCCTTAAAATTATATTTATTATATAAATTATATTTACACTACAAATTAATGTCACTGAAATAATTAAAATCGAACTTACTTTTTAATACTTGGCAAATCGTAGTTCTTTAACGTTTTGTACTGGCCCACATCTGGACTATTTCTGTCAATACGGTAGCTCGCATTCAAAAATCTACCAACGTGAAAAATAACTAGATTATTATTATCATTATTTATTACATAGTATAAAACAAAGTCCCGTACCGCGTCTGTCTGTCTGTTCGCGATAAACTCAAAAACTACCGAACGGATTTCACCAGTGGATAGGGTGATTCATGAGGAACGTTTTAGTATATAATTTGTCAAGGATTTTTGCATAATCAGGACAGGACAACGTCTGCCGGGTTCGCTAGTTATAAATAAAGCTATGCTGAATATTATAAAGCATGTATAACATGTTATTCGTACGATATTAGAAATAAGTAATCGGCATAAAAGTATGGTCATAAATAAACACGTTATTTTTTATCAGTTCACGACATAGTAGTCACTACTCCTCACAACATAATACAAATCGAGAGATTTACAATTAGGCATGCAGTGTTAGAAGTCCTATTTCTTGCCAAGGGCTGCCCGGTACAATTCCGGAGCGGGATTCTCCCGTTAGGGTACTCTCCTGGGGTACTGCATTTTAAAGTTTGCGGCAATGTGTCTTATTAAAAGCTACTCGTCTAGTTCGCAGTATGCCTGTCGGTACAGGTATAAAACAACTAGTCCTGTTAGTAAATGTCCGAAACTAGGCTGTTGGAGCTCAAGCAGAGCCCTCATCCTCCCTAGTCCGGTAGTGAGAGCGCTGCCCTTAAGGAGTGTTTAATGGTTCTCTAGCCGGTCAAGTATCGGCCGCTAGCCAACGCTGCCGACGTTACCCAAGATGCACCGCGTAGAGATTCCCGATCGTTGCCCCCGTTGCTCACTATTGCTACAGGTTAGACCTGACATGGTAGGTTCGATCCAGGTGGAATAACTGTCGTGTACTACCTACCATTCGGGAAATA
Source organism: Antheraea pernyi (assembly GCA_015888305.1). Taxonomy (NCBI): domain Eukaryota; kingdom Metazoa; phylum Arthropoda; class Insecta; order Lepidoptera; family Saturniidae; genus Antheraea; species Antheraea pernyi. The sequence continues at coordinate 27,189 of MU161599.1, read as the reverse complement.
TAATATTATTTTTATCGTTTATTGGCTTTATATCTATTTTATACGGTAGAGTTTAACCACTATATTACCTAACACTGCATCAACAGTGGCTTTTTTATTACAAGACTACCTGTTATAAAGATCTTCGTAATCGGCGTCGCTGTCCCAATAAATATTTGAGAAGCCATTTATACTAATAAATTGTTCAGTTGAAATAGCAACGACTCCTCCAAACATTGGTTGGTAATTAGACCTGGAAGAGAGCTTTGTTATTTACGTATATTCATAAAAAATTGTTTGTGTGTTCATGACCACACGATAGAAGTGAAAAGTAATAAATAAATACATGCATATTTTTATTGTTCATAATGCTTTTTCGATATTTATGCGTAAATAAATCATGTACATGTTTAATTACGTATTGTACCCTTGAAATACTACCCTAATTACACACAAAATATACATGTCAGAGTAATCACAAGGCGACAAATATAAAATTATCACGTCATCTTTATGATTTAATTGATCAACCAACCAATACCAATCAGGTATGAAATATTGAAGATAATTACAAATTATTCGTAGGTATGTACAGTCCAACAATTCAAATTCAAGAGACGATAGATGCCTAGTTATCGGCCGCCTTTTAAGGCAACCAACCAAAATAGACAGCCAATAATAATCAGGTGCTTATACTTCGAGCCAACATTATTTCAGAACAGGTCAATAGTAATCTCTCTGACATACATAATATTGCAGTATTATTTTATTGTTAATATGTTTAATAATAAATACGTAATTATTGAAACGATACACTTCTTTTCAGATACTAAACGTGATTGATGACGACTAGAGCCGAATATACACGATTCAGAACGTCACTGAAATGAGTTCGCTTGGAGTTTATCGAGTGGAGCCGAGTAAACCCGAGCGTGACTGTCCAATGTTTAATGAAGTTCAATTTTCTTGTGAGATCTGTTCCCGGTTCTTCTCAATGAATGAGTTGTTTTCCGAACCGGTGGTGATTTTGACGTTCATAAGCGCCCTACGCAACCGGGGTCTATCTGACAGTTCGATAATATATATTCGTAGGTATACTTAAAATTAAGCCCCTTCGGAAGTAAACGCAGCGGCTATAGTCCGCGTCAAACTTTTTAAACGCTCTGAAGTAGATGCGCAGAACACGAATTTAGGTATCAGAGGGACGCAATAGTCGGAAAGGGGCAGCAGGCTCGCCCGCACTCATACCTCTTCCCTATTGCACCAACATTACACGTGTGCCAGTGTCAGTGCCAGTTGTAGTACAGTCGCATTCAGACTAGTTTTGTCGTTGTTAATTACATGTTATTCTTATTTTCGTTGTTATCTTTTATTTATTGATATTTGTTATTTTTCCTCTATATTGTTACTTGTTAACATTTGTTATTATTAGTAGTTATTCTCATAAGACACATCCACTTCTTAATGTTTGTTATAAACTGTTTATTCAATTTGAATACATTTCATTAACAATAAAGGTATTGTAGTGACAAGCATAATAACTGCATAATATATTCTACAAAATATATTCTACAGATAGAAACAAATGCTGTATAAGGCGGATCATGCATTTAGAGCAGTGTTTTTCAAAGTGTGGGTAGCGACTCCCTTGCCAAGCCACTTTAGTGGGGTCGCGAAGCTTCTATAGCGGAGTTGCGAAAGGTTGGGAAAACTGCTGCAGCCAAAAAACTGTAGTTTTAAAAGATTTATTAAGAAAAAATGTTAACTAAAGAATATAATAATTTGTATTATATAAGTAAACAAAAACAAAGCTTAGGAGAACTCTTATGTATTTATCCGAACCTTAATTATGAAAATGACAAAATATTTGTCACAAAATAAAATACATGGAAGAAAAGTAACTAGTCGCGAAATATTTCTTCATACTGAAGGGGAAGTGTCAAGAAAAAGTTTGTAAAAAATTGAATTAGAGTATGCGATCACTCAAAACTCACCAACCAAGTGATTAAATGTTATTTTGAGCTAATTATAACTGACAGATACATAAGTGGCGAACTGTCAATATTATAACTTTATCTATTACTGTGTTGTTTAGCTACTAGTGTCAATTTCTAGCTTTTACAGTTCTTTTATTAGTCCTTCTAGTATTTTTTTATTAGTTTATTTTCTTCTTCAATGCTAATATTCTATATGTAGCTATGTATGTCTGGTATGTATGTATATATATGTCCGCATAATTCAAATAAAGAAGTTTTCGTAAATTGGCTATCAAGCCTTTACAGGACGACACAATCAGAGTCATATCTTCATTTCGCATACAAAATCTTCTGAAAATTATAATGCGGTCGTTCTACTGACATATTCCTATTACTTAATAGAATAGTCAAATATCTATTCGTTAAAAAGGTGGCAAGGTGGCATATTGTACGTAGAGTTTAAATATAAATAAACCTCAATTTTAAATTTCTAAAACAATTTATTTAATTTGTTTTGTAATAACCTCTTGACTGTACTATACGCAAAGCCAACTTAAAGCTATATTCAGAACAGTGAAAACGTATGACGTGGACTATACATTGTTGTACATGTTAAAAAAATAAGATACCAAAACAAAAACGGCGCGTATGTAAGATGATAAAAAAGAAAAATAACTGAAACTAAAAACGGAACCTAATATTATTAGGTTATTATAAAACAAAAGAGAACAAGAGGATTTCTCAGGGTTTAAATTGAATGAAGTATATATTGATTTTGATTTTAATACGCCGTTATATTATCATATATGTAGTATGTATATTACACACTTATCTGATCCTTCCACCGTCACGGCTAGTTGCCTCGGGTATCGACCACACCTGTAGAGGTTCCTGGTATCCAAAGGTACAATATAGGGTTCATGTATAATAATGCAGTAGAAATGATCATCTTTGAATAAACGACGTTGAACTTCGGTGAATCCGGCGTTTAGTAATTTGCCGTGGTTGAAGCTTTGGTGTGGATTAGCTTTGGATTAGATTAGAAGAATAATTACTTTATTAGATTAGCAGGACGCAATCGGAGTGTTCTGCGACCTGTCTAAGGCATTTGATTGCGTTGACCATAGTAAGCTTATTCTTAAATTAAAACATTATGGTAAATCTAAAACATTATGGAAAGTCTAAGGTTAATTTTAAGTAAGGTTATTTACAAGGCAAATAATATGTCATGATTAACTTGAAACTATATAAAGTCTGCTCGAAAACTTATTCGGTGTTATTAAAAAAAAGTTAAATACGTATTAAACCCTGGCTTTAACAAGGTATTATATTAAATGCACCACGGTCGCTGAATGTTCGCCATGTTGCTCTTTTGTCTCGCTTTGGTTACGTTAGGTTAGACTTGTGAAAAAGGATAACGCGAACTTGCCTCGGACGAGCGCGTTTCATTTATTAGGACCAATTTTGTATGATGATTTAAAATGTTTCTTTGAAAAAATTGAAGCCCTCTCGCAAGTTTGGTTCGGTAATAGTTCGTTCACATATTAGTATTACTTATTTATTATACAATAATTCCATATAGTCGTTATAATGGAAAAAGAAACGTAAATGTTATATCCGTTTTGTTGTGGTTGTATTTGAACATAATTGATCACAAAGACTCACTTTAATACGGTAGGTTATCATTACATAGTATTACATAGTATAAAACAAAGTCCACTACCGCGTCTGTCTGTCTGTCTGTTCGCGATAAACTCAAAAACTACCGAACGGATTTTCATGCGGTTTTCACCAGTGGATAGGGTGATTCATGAGGAACGTTTTAGTATATAATTTGTCAAGGATTTTTGCATAATCAGGACAGGACAACGTCTGCCGGGCTCGCTAGTTATAAATAAAGCTATGCTGAATATTATAAAGCATGTATAACATGTTATTCGTACGATATTAGAAATAAGTAATCGGCATAAAAGTATGGTCATAAATAAACACGTTATTTTTTATCAGAGCACGACATAGTAGTCACTACTCCTCACAACATAATACAAATCGAGAGATTTACAATTAGGCATGCAGTGTTAGAAGTCCTATTTCTTGCCAAGGGCTGCCCGGTATAATTCCGGAGCGGGATTCTCCCGTTAGGGTACCCTCCTGGGGTACTGCATTCTAAAGATTCCGGCAATATGTCTTATTAAAAGCTACTCGTCTAGTTCGCAGTATGCTTGTCGGTACAGGTATAAAACAATTACTCCTGCTAGTAAATGTCCGAAACTAGGCCGTTGGGGCCCCTCATCCACCCTAGTCCGGTAGTGAGAGCGCTGCCCTTAAGGAGTGTTTAATGGTTCTCTAGCCGGTCAGGTATCGGCCGCTAGCCAATGCTGCCGACGTTGCCTAAGATACACCGCGTAGAAATTCCCGACCGTTGCATCCCCGTACTCACTATTGCTACAGGTTAGACCTGACATGGTAGGCTCGAGATCCAGGTGGAAAAACTGTCGTGTATTACCTACCATTCGGGAAATATAATATTATTTTTATCGTTTATTGGCTTTATATCTATTTTATACGGTAGAGTTTAACCACTATATTACCTAACACTGCATCAACAGTGGCTTTTTTATTACAAGACTACCTGTTATAAAGATCTTCGTAATCGGCGTCGCTGTCCCAATAAATATTTGAGAAGCCATTTATACTAATAAATTGTTCAGTTGAAATAGCAACAACTCCTCCAAACATTGGTTGGTAATTAGACCTGGAAGAGAGCTTTGTTATTTACGTATATTCATAAAAAAATGATTGTGTGTTTGACACTGAATTAGAGTATGCGATCATTCAAAACTCACCAACCAAGTGATTAAATGTTATTTGGAGCTAATTATAACTGACAGATACATAAGTGGCGAACTGTCAATATTATAACTTTATCTATTACTGTGTTGTTTAGCTACTAGTGTCAATTTCTAGCTTTTACAGTTCTTTTATTAGTCCTTCTAGTATTTTTTTATTAGTTTATTTTCTTCTTCAATGCTAATATTCTATATGTAGCTATGTATGTCTGGTATGTATGTATATATATGTCCGCATAATTCAAATAAAGAAGTTTTCGTAAATTGGCTATCAAGCCTTTACAGGACGACACAATCAGAGTCATATCTTCATTTCGCATACAAAATCTTCTGAAAATTATAATGCGGTCGTTCTACTGACATATTCCTATTACTTAATAGAATAGTCAAATATCTATTCGTTAAAAAGGTGGCAAGGTGGCATATTGTACGTAGAGTTTAAATATAAATAAACCTCAATTTTAAATTTCTAAAACAATTTATTTAATTTGTTTTGTATTAACCTCTTGACTGTACTATACGCAAAGCCAACTTAAAGCTATATTCAGAACAGTGAAAACGTATGACGTGGACTATACATTGTTGTACATGTTAAAAAAATAAGATACCAAAACAAAAACGGCGCGTATGTAAGATGATAAAAAAAGCGTGATAAAAATAAAGAGTCAAGCAACACAAGATTATGAATAAAATATAAAACCACTAGACGACAGATTAAGATCCAGCTAAAAACTTCTCATAACTACTTAACACTTCAGTAATTTTAAGTGAAATATACAGTAGAACCTCGATAAGTTAAAACCCAAGGGAAACAGTAAATATTTTAAGTTATACAGTTTTTAACTTCTCAAGGGTTTATGTTACACTTAAATGAACATTACTCCAAAATAGGGAATTCAGCAATGTTTCGTCTTTTACTTAAAATACTTTCTCCAGATCTCGTTTCTTCAAGAGTTCAGCTTCTTTTCTATATTTATAGGTGATAATGTATTTTCGTGTATTCCAATCCGAGCCGCAAGAGCTTTTCTTTTTAGGTGGTAGAGCCACGCTCAAGTTATTATTGGTTTCAGCATGAACGGGTCGGCTCGCCTGGGGTAGTACCACACTCTCACGGAAAACCGACGTGAAGTAACAGTGCTTGTATTGTTGTGTGTCGTTCGGTCTGTGGGAGCGCCGGAGGCCCTCTTTCATTCCCCTCCCCTCTCCTCCCCAAACACAGGCTGGCAACGCACTTTCGTCTCCCCTGGTGTTGTTAGTGTCTATGGACGGTGGTGATCACTTACCATCAGGTGACCCGACCCGGCTGTCCGTTTGCCTCCTATGACATAAAAAGAAAAGAAAAAAACATTTTTCAACGCTTTTAATTTATCAGAGTATGTTAGTGTTGTTAATTTTTGTTTTGAGCTCTTTTTACTTAGGTAATTTCTATCACACAGCACAATTTCCTGGACAGTGATCAACAAGTAATCATCCAAGTAAGCCGCTGTCCTATCCAACGCAATGTATTTGCTCTTTTTTTTATTGTAGCACGGCAAAATGACTGCACTATGCCTGATGGTAAGCGCAGTACAATCCAAAAACAACGACGACCACCGAGTGACACACTATCCATCGCCGGTCGCCGCTGTCATGCCGGCCTAATAATTTTAGGGATTTCAAGAAAACAATAGTAAGGAGATTGTTTACTTATTGTTTGTGTCAACAATTTTTACGTGTATAACGATCCCTCACCTTGTTCAACGACAAACACTTGGTATTCCAACTGTTGCTTCATTAGAAACGGATGGAGCATGTATAAAAATGTTCCGAGATGTTTACCATTGTTGACTTTTTTCGAAGCCCTGTAATAATAATAATTTCATTGATTTGTTTAAATATCTATATACTATTTTAATATGGTAATTTTGATATAACGTATTTTAAGTAATAGAGGTTTTAGGCTCTGAAGGGAAGGGAACAGATTATTTTTTGAAGTTATAGAGGTTTTTAGCTTATCGAGGTTCTACTGTGTCATGACCAAGGGTGCCTATGAAACATCTCAGAAGCCGTGGACCTAACGGTACCAATACGTGACAACCCTGACGAAAATGTTCGGAACAAAATAATTGTTATTGTTTGGTGGAAATACGATACACTTACCGGAATGGTATTATAATGGCGACAGTCTGTCTGGCCGTACAGTTTATAGGGCTGTAACTACCTCCCATTTGAACTTCAGTGTATATCCTGTCGAATGCTTCTAGCGTGCTGAGAGACGGATCGTTTTGAACGGGACCTAAGAGTAGAGCCTCGTACATATATGACCTTAATTCACATCTATTTATGTCTGTTTATGATGTCAAATGAAAAACACGTATTTACAAGAGATTCTTCAATGAAATGTACACTAAAATTTATGTATGAAATTGTAATCAATTGGGTATCTTCAATAGAGTGAACGTTTAAAATTCATCAAGATGGAACGTGATTGGTTATGGTTTGGTCTATAAATCAATCAGCTATTCAAGCAATTAGGTGATTTTTTTTATATTGCTAGTTATTATTCGCGGTTTTTTCGTTTTCATTACAAGAGTTTTGTCAATATATAGATCATGTCACTTCGTGAGAAAATAGCTTATTTATTAATGAAATGAAAATCGGATCAATAGTTCCACAGAGTAACATCAACAAACGAACAAATTTCCTCTCTCTCTATCTATAGTTTAGATTTACATATTATTATATTTTTTTCCTACACCAATTTAATATACAATTACAATTAAGAAAGTTAAGATTCAACTGCCGTCGCACATTTTTTTAAGTGAATTTGAACTCCTTATGAGAGAGTATTGAAGTTCTCATCAACGACCTTTTTATATGAAGAAAAATGGTGAGGTAAACACTGTGTTGGGTAGAGTGTTCAAAACACCGGTTCTCGTCCGATCATCGGAGTTAAGCGACAACGGACGCGATTAGTTCTTGAATGCAACCGGCTGGGAATACCGCATGTGTCATGCGGCATGACATTGGCTTTATGTTGTATTATTTTTGTTAAAATGTTTCTCTGTAATACAAGAGTTTCACTTCTGTCGTGTGTTTTTACGACACACTGTTTTTTTTTTCTGTTGAACTGACTATTGAACTATTCTATTGAAAGTCTATATAGATTCACCAAGTTGCTCTGAATGCAGACAGCCGAAATAGTAACTATGTATCATAAAAAGTAAAAACGCCTGAAGTGCAGGATCTTAGCTTGAACTGTTACTATGTCGTTGAACTGACTATTCAACTATTCTATTGAAAGTCTAAATATAGCTTCACCAGGTTGCTCTGAATGCAGACAGCCGAAATAGTAACTATGTATCATAAAAAGTAAAAACGCCTGAGGTGCAGGATCTTAGCTTGAACTGTTAATATGTCTCATAACTAACCATTAAATTTACTACATTTGTATATTTGTTAGTGTTTCTTTAAAAAGAATACGTTTCATATAGAACCAATATTCCTATTGTCAGCTTCATGTATATTTTTGCCGTTTAGCTGTTTCTTCTACCTTTCGGTCTGATTGGTATATGAAACGTTTTAAGTCAATAGTAAGGAGTAGGTTAGTTGGTGGTAGAAGCACGCTGAAGCTATTACTAGTTTCAGCATAAACTCGCCCGGGGTAGTACCAACCTCTCAGAGAAACACCGACGTGAAGTAACAGTGCTTGCATTGTTGCGTTTCGTTCAGTCAGTGAGAGCGTCGGAGAACCACGTCCCTTCCTCTTCCCCTCCCCGGCCCCTCTTCTCTCTCAAACCTAGGCTGGTAACGTACTTGCGACTTCCCTGGTGTTGCTATTGACCCGCCTGTTTGTTTGCCTGATATGACATAAAAAAAATTTTGGTTAGCTATAACTGGACACCAACTCGATATTTCGTATCATGAAAGGAAAAGGATAGATATATTTTCCGCACTTACCCAAATCAGGTGGTATCTCAGAACATAAGTTGGCATTTGTCCTCTTTGCTCGCATATAATAATGAGTGAATAAACCTTTAGTTGAGAGGGTGACTTCGTCATAATGCTCATCAACGACAACAGTATTATTTTTCATATAGTCTTCGTTCTTGTGCAAACACAGTAATTTCGCAGTAAAGGGAGTATACCTTGTAGTAGATACACTGCAATGAATATGTTCCGTAATGATATTTTTGTTTTCACAATATATATATTTTAATGATAAATACAATCTATAAATATATAAGCTTAAACTTCGAAATATAGCTAATAATATATTTTTTATTTAAGGCCTTAAGTTACGTATCCTAACTAATATTTCTTATATAGCTTGTATTAGCGGCTTCGCTCGTGTCAGTACAGAATTGATATGAGGCTCGTACTCGATTAACTACATTTTTTTCAAACGATTATGGAATTTTGCATAAATATTATCATGCCTATGAAAGAGGATATAAAACATTTTTAATCCAGAAAAGTATTGCTCCTGATAGATAGAGATATACCTTTTAGATGGTCTTCCGGCATATCCATCATATTATCATTATTACATAGTATAAAACAGAGTCCCCTACCGCGTCTGTCTGTCTGTCTGTTCGCGATAAACTCAAAAACTACTGAACGGATTTGTATGTGGTTTTCACCAGTAGATAAAGTGGTTCACGAGGAACGTTTTGGTAAATAATACGTGAAGGATTCTTGCCGGGCCTGCTAGTTGCAAATAAATTGCAAAATTGCAATATGATGCCTTGAGTAACAGACAAAAGGTACCTACGACATCTCGTAGTCAGGTGAAGATGTTAAGACCTTGCCAGGTCAATAGCGTAGTCAGTACGAGAAAAACAAAACGATATGTCGGAAGAAAATCTGATAAAAATATCTACATTTACGGGCGTTAAAAGCTATTTCATTATTCGTAGTCAGGTGAAGATGTTAAGACCTTGCCAGGTCAATAGCGTAGTCAGTAAAAGAAAAATAACGATATCTCGGAAGACCACGAATCGCCACCATTATATCTCGAAAAAATATCTACATTTACGGGCGTTAAAAGCGTAATGAAAAAAATGAAGAACCTGACTACATGTCCACTAAAGCTTTCTTCGTTAATTATTAAGCTATTTCATTATTTAAAAAAAATGAAGAACCAGACTACTAATCCATTAAAGCTTTCTTCATTAATAATTAAATGATATTAAAATTAATTATTAATGAACGAGTGAGTTGAATATTGTTTAGTAAAAATTTATCGGGTTTATTTATTATTTTGATTATTACATCTAAACACAATATACCATAGTAGTTTTTGCCCTCGGCCTCGCTTGCTTCACTTTATATTTCACCTATCTGTGCGAATAACATTTTTTTGTGGGTTAGAAATGCCCTATTCTGAACCACAGACAACGTTTATGCAAATTTTCACGATGATCGATTTAGAAGCCAAGGAGTGATAGCGTAACAAACAAACAAGTCACGTTTATATTTATAGTATTAGCTATGCATAATATTAGTGTTATGGGGTACAATTCCTATAAGCAAAACGAGTATAAATGACACCTCATATATACTATTAAAATTCATATAACAGTTTAGGCTGCAGGACTTGTTAAAAAAAAAGAATCAACTACACTATTCCTCAGTCGGGTAAAAGCAACGACTCGTGATATTTAATTTTTCGTTCTTGTGCTATCGGTTACCAAATTATTTTAAAACACCCACTTACACAGGTTTATATCGAAAGGCTTTTGTACGAATCGGTGGGTTGAATAAGAAGAACATGTAATTTGTAAGATTTAATACAGCAACTGCGAACAGAAATAATAGTAACATTTTCATTGAAGTCATTATTTCTATAAATTATTATATTTATCACAAAATATGGTAAAAGTATAAATGACAATGCCATAAAATCAAAAGAGGCCTGATATAAAAAAATATAAAACTTTTTGCATAATCTCTTTTTACAGGTCTAACTTAACATTTTGACTGCTTTGAATAAAGGTAGATGCGCTGAACAAAAATGTAGGTATAAATACGTATTATAATATCGACACAACTTGAGGATAAACAAATGTCAATTTTAGTTTCCTATAAATAAAATAATTACTTTATTTTGTATTGAATTCTTGACTGTATTATGCGCAAGCCCGAACTTACTGCTATATATTCAGAGCTGCCAAAAATATGGACGAATATTGTAAATTCATTTGGTCTGTTCATTATAAATAAATTAGAAATCTTTATAAATAAAATGATAAAGGTCTACCGCTGTGCGCGCAGCACGCAAAAACTACTGCAGAGAATTTTGGTTTTTGTTATTAAGCCATGTTAAAAGGTTAACTGTTCTAAAAAAAGGTGCTGATTCCCTAGTACATTTTTACGTACCTACGTAATGTTTCCAGAAAATACGTGCCGATTTTTAAATTCCTTTATTTAAGTACTCATAGGAGAATTAAAACCAAATATTAAGATAACATTCTTATTTACATACCTATAAATATATTTGTAGTGTACTGATGGCAAAAGTATATAGTTATTTTAATAGCTGTACCAAAGCCTGGTACACACCAATATTTTAATAGTTATATATTATAATGTAGATATTTAATTAAGCAGCGTTGTTAAAAACATTACATTTTTACACTGTTTTCAATTTTTGTTAAGTATTGGTCGTTGCTTATTTATGCTTCCAAAAAGAATATTACAAAAACTATTATCTCAGGTAATTTTCCTGTAATATAAAGTACTCTGTGAAGGTAATTGATGCGTTTGTACTGGCAACAAAGTGTCATTGTACGTTGAACATCTGTCATTGTAAAAATTTCCGTGAGTTCAGTGATTAGAAGTTCGTTCAGGATCAGCAAAATTCAAATTTAAACATGCCGAAATATTACAGATTTAGACCGACATCGCCAAACCGTAAACCGAAACGTAAAGATAAAGAACCAACGGCACAGGATATTGAAAGGTAAATTATGTTAATATATTTTTAATTACACCTCACGAGTCCAACAAATTAATTCGTATTGCTCTCATACCTTGAATTTACTTTGTTCTTTAGAAAAATATTGTGATTTTATTTAATTACTAACGATAACAAAGGATTCGCTTTAAATCATTTTGTAATACAACTGTTTGGGTATGTAGGTAGTCTATAAAAATGTCTTCGAGTATTTTTCGTATTTTCATTTTATACACCGAATATGGCTTAGTGGTTAGCGTGTTCGGAAGCCTCGTCGACACGATTTCGAATCCTTATGAAATGAAGAAAAATATTGTAATAAAACCATATCAGGATGTTAGAGCTTTTCTAAGCCCGTGTTGGAAGCTATCCACCCTCAAATTGGAAATCTTTCCTCACGCACCTATACACTATAGATGTGTTTCGGTAGTTACATTTGACAGTTACTTTAGGATTAACTTGTCTATCATCTTAGACTAAGCTATCATTTAACATCATATGATATTGTGGTCAAACGCTAAAGGCCATAAAAAGGCAAACGTGGATATCTTTCTCGAGACACAGTGACTGTATTGTACGTAACAGTAAGGCCAATGCAATTTAAATTCAAGACCAGTCGAAAGATTTAGAATACATCGGTCGGTGCCGTCGTCATAAGAGCTTGCAAACCTTACAAAAACTTGCTGATTCTAAAATGCAACTAGCCGAGAGTAAAACAAGTTTATTACTATGTATGTGGTGATTGCAACCAAGTCCGATACAAATCCCTACCATCTCTCTTGATACTGAACATCCCGACTGATTCCGAATCAAATGTTAGTATAGTATTTGCCACTGAATCGGACATAATTGTCGTCTGCAAATGTCGATTCGATTTCCGCATTAGCGAACCCGGCAATGAAATTTTAAGATTTGGATTCATACTAATTTAAATTGATAACATTATCGGCCGAAGGTGGAGGAATTTTTTTTTTATTGTAGCACGGCAAAGTGACTGCACTATGCCTGATGGTAAGCATAGTACAATCCAAAAACAATGGCGGCCATCGAACACACTATCCATCGCCGGCCGCCGGTGTCATGCCGGCCTGTAAAAAGCTGGATATGCACAGGCTGATGCCGAAACGCGACCCGCAGAAGCGAATCACTATGACGGGCTTTTTCGCCGTATACATGGTGGTTGCGACCCAGTCAGGCTGTAAAACCCTACCACCCCGCTTTCGCCATTGCCTCGTTCGTTAATCAGCAGAGTACACCACGTGCAGGTGAGGTTGGCTTGGGTGTCTCAAGTCTTATGATATTATTCGACACCTCTTACACCCTTAATATCGTGAGGGGGACTAAACTCAAGAAATGAATCTGTATAGTGCCATCTTATGTGGATAAATATAGACCTGTTGATTTCTGGAAGTTTTGAATCGTCAGTGCGTCATTGTATGATGTGGTGATTATGTCAATATCTTTTTTTGTATATCATAGGAGGCAAACGAACAGGTGAGTCACCTGATGTTAAGTAATCACGGCCGTCCATAGCCACTAGCAACACCAGGAGTGTCGCAAGTGCGTTGCCAGCCTGTGTGTGGGGGATAGGGGGAGGATGAGGAGAGGGAGAGGGCAGAGGGGAGGTGGGCCTCCGGTGATCTCACTGACCGAAGGAAACATAACAAGCACTGTTATTTACATACTACACGTTGGTTTTCTTTGTGTCGGGTGAGCCGACCCATTCATGCTGAAACCAGTAATAGCATCAGCGCACCTTTACCACCTACAAAATATTTTCTTTGGGAAGACACATATAGCTCTGCAGTGGGCCTATTACAGGTTGATGTATTGATTTTTCCCCAGGTTCAAACTGGAAGTAGTGATGGATTGTATGGGTATTAGTGGTGCTTTTGCCCCGGTGATGAAATGGTATCTGAGGCGCATATCGTGGCGCGATAATCTAGGGCTGATAACATCTCCTCGACAACCAAGTATCGGTGTGAGGACACCGGTTCAAATCAATAATCAAGGCATCGGCGTCCCTAAAAGCCCCACGGAACTCTCTCAAGATTGGACATATTTTTTCTGAAATGAAATTCATAGTAACGTCATATTTTGACTATTTTTTTTATTGTAAACTGTTTTTGGTGTTGCACTTTGGTTGACAAAAGTAATGTGATTTTTAATAGACTACGTTTTTTTATTAAATGTCACTCTTATAATTATTTGGTCTTTTTATTTACCCATTTGGTTTTTATTATACAAGTATATTATTTTTACTAAAGTTTGTAGTTTATGTAAATAATTGCAATAAAATGTCTGTTTATAGTGTTAAAATAACAGATTTATACTAAATAAATATAAAAGTATATACGGTCCTCATGACAAAAAGTTTATTTTTACAACTTCTGTTTGTCTGTTTGTTTCGACTAAGCTATGACACCGTTGGGATGATTATTACTGGCAGGTATGCTAATAGGACTAATTAGACTACTTTTATTTTAAAAAATAGGGTTCTGCGCAAATATAGTAAAATAACAAGCAGTAGGTATCTAGTAACAATCGTGCTCCATTCCATGCACTCGTTGACGCTGAATTTTTTTTGCTAAATGATTCACGGACGAAGTTGCGGATAGTAGCTAGTTCTATACATATAAACAAAATTGTAGCATTTGTCGTTTGTCCGGGATAAACTCCAAAACGGCTGAATCTGTATCTGAGAATATCTCTCAGACCAAATGATGGCTTTCCCCAGTATTACTTAGGTTACATTTTATTGGAAGGAAAAAAAATGTTTTATTGTTGGAACCAACTTAAAAATAAAGAAATTATAGATATACAGAAGAATAAAGAATGTCAAACAATAGCAACCCCATTCAGCATCAAACTGCAGTAGCAATACTGCAGCGTTGACTTTCAGTCGGAGCCAATACGATACATGTAGGTCCAGTCGGTGGATATTCATGTACAAGAAATTAAAAAAAAACTGGCTGTATCGTAAAGACACACAAAAGAAGTGAAACTTTTGTATTACATGGAAACATTTTAATTAATAAAGTATAACATAAAGCCAACGTCACGCGGTGTTCCCAGGTGGTCACCAATCCAAGTACAGACCGCGTCCGACGTTGCTTAACTTCGGTGATTGGTCGATAACCGGTGTTTTCTTTTTCTATACTCCTGACAATCTGTATGCGAAATCGTATGAAATCAGTTGAGTAGTACAGTCATGAAATCATAACAAACAAACAAACCGACTTTCCTATTTATAATATTTGTTAAGATTTTATATATAACTAGCTGTTCCCGCGCCTTCGTTCGCGTGGAATAGTTACTTTGGGCTAACGCTAACACGCAGAGGAAGCTCTTAAAAGGAAATAAAACGATTTAGAAATATTCTTCATTGGTGCTCCGCCCCTATTGGTATTAGCGTGATTATATCATTCCTCGATAACTGAGCCTAACACTGAAAGAATTTTTCAAATCGGACCAGTAGTTCCCGAGATTAGCCAGTTTAACCAAACCAACTCTCTAGCTTTATAATATTACTATACATACCTGTCATAAACTTTTTATGATGGACTTCTAATATGGCTGTTAAGACTGAGACACAACTGAAATCAATCTGCTATTTGATTCTACTCTACTTCACTCCTATACTACTTCTACTCCACAATACTGTGCCGATGATAACAGTCACAGAATCCAACTGTGTCCTAATTTCAGAACTATTGATCACACTTGTTTAAACATCTACCAACATCTCCACTGTGACTTATGACTTTGAAGTTTAAGCCTTGTGTAACCAACTGCCAACACTTTCCTATGATTTACGTTTTTAAAGTTTAACACTTGTGTAAACGTCTCCCAATGCCTTCAGTATGTCTTACGGCCTTTGTTGCCAAAGTGGTCCAGGTAAACCCCTAGAGGTCCCCGGGAGATTCGACGGAGGTCTATGTTGACGTGGCAAAAAAATGGGCGTTCGCAATTCGTATGCGGAGGTCCACGAAAATTTATCAGCTTTCGATAGTGAAGAACTAAAATGTTGGCTTGACTTCACCTATCAATGTAGGCAAATAATATTTTAAGAAACTCAGCAACTTTTACTTGTTCCTAAGTTTTTAACTTAGGAATATGGGAGAAAGCATGTGTATATATGGTAGGCAGCAGGACCTACCAGGATAGAGAGTCCACCGGAACCAGCTAAATTTTGAAAGTGGTGTATGAGCAAAAGTCTGGAAACCACTATTTTTTTTTGTCAAAAGGAGGCAAACGAACTGGTGTGTCATCTGATGTTAAGTGATCACCACCGTCCATAGACACTAGCAACACCGTGGCAGTCGCAAGTGCGTTGCCAGCCTGCGTACGGGGGAGGGGCAGGGAAAGGAGAATGGGGAAGGAAAAGGGAAAGGGAGAAGGAGGTTGGCCTCCGGCGCTCTGACTGACTGAATGAAACGCAACAATGCAAACACTGTTACTTCACATCGGTTTTCTGTGAGAGGGTGGTACTAACCCGGGCGAGCAGGCCCATTTATGTTGAAACTAGTAGGTAATAGCTTCAGCGTGGCTCTACCACCTACAATACGTTTTACAGTTTTAGAGTTTAACCCTTGTGTAAACGGCTGCCAAGACCTTCAATGTAACTTACAGTTTTGCAGTTAACTCTTGTGTAAATATCTGCCGACTTTCCGTGATTTGCGTTTTTAAAATTTAGTTTAATGTTTTGGAGTTTAACCATTTGACCGATCGCTATGAATGGTAAAATGGCACACTTATTTATAAGTGATTTATTAATAATGAATGGGCTTCTGCTACCCATTCTACTCCTATACAGCCCCACTAGGTGGCGCTACACTGCACCAGTTTTTATGAAGATCCAACTGGTATAAAATTTACATCAGATATTTCAACTGTGTGAATATTTATTGAACATGCTTTGTATTTAACGAAACACCTGGACCCAATGATATTATAATTAAAAAGATCTAGATACGTCATAACCGTTTCGACAGCGCCTTGTTAAAACTTGGTTAACTTATTTATGCCCCGTCAATCCGCCCGTATCTAAGCAACATATAACTGTTTCTTTTTTACCACCGATATTGAGAATATGCTATCTTACTTCCACATTTTATCTAAGACAGTGTTTTTTTTATTTTTTATTTTAGCACGGTAAAATGACTGCACTAAGCCTGATGGTAAGCATAGTACAATCTAAAAACAATGGCGACCGCCGAGTGACACACTATCCATCGCCAGTCGCCGCTGTCATGCCGGCCTGCGAAAAGCTGGATATGCACAAGCAGATCCCGAAACGCGACCCGCAGAAGCGAATCACTATGACGGGTTTTTCGCCATATACATGGTGGTTGCGACCCAGGCAGGCTGTAAAACCCTACCACTGCGTTACAGTATTACTTTACGTGTTTGTGCGTTATCGCGTCATTTGTTATGTCAAAATATCATGAAGGTTGGGGTGTAAGGGGTGTCGAATAACATCTAAGACTTGAGACACCCAAGCCAACCTCACCTGCACGTGGTGCACCCTGCTGAATAACGAACGAGGCAATGGCAAAACCGGGGTGGTAGGGTTTTACAGCCTGACTAGGTCGCAACCACCATGTATATGGTGAAAAAGCCCGTCATAGTGATTCGTTTCTGCGGGTCGCGTTTCGGGATCAGCCTGTGAATATCCAACTTTTCGCAGGCCGGCATGACAGCGACGACCGGCGATGGATAAAGTGTCACTCGGTGGTCGCAGTTGGTTTTGGATTGTACTGTGCTTACCATCAGCCACAGTGCAGTCATTGTGCCGTGCTACTATAAAAAAAAGGTAACGTATCTACATCTTTTTAGTTATAATATCATTACCTGGATCTCGTGGTGATACCAATGAACCCCGGTATGTACAAATTATTTATTCGGAATTCGCGTACATTTTGTAATTTAAGTTGGTTAATACTTATCGGCTGACGTTAAAAGATAACATCGTGAGGAAATCTGAATCTGAAAAATGGTCTTGTAGGATCATCGAATGTGAGAAAAGCTAGCGAGATGATTGTGCCCTACCTTCCTTCGGGAAGAGGCCTATGGCCCTGATAATGATGATTACCTCCAGGTAATAATATAAGGTATAAGTTAATAGGAGCTCCAGCTCCGTACATAGATTAATATTCAGTACCTGGACGAACGAGCCTAGCTCGGTTTTTTAAAAAACATTTTAAAATTAAAATAAACATTAAGGTTTGCATCACAAAATTAGCATGAGTATAAAAAAAAAAATAAAAAAAAAAACATCTTTCTTCTGGTCTCACTCGGATTCGAACTGGAGTTAGACAGATTTTCGAAGCAGCCGATTTCCATTTGACCTACTTTTGTTTTGATAGCAGCGGCGAAAAAAAAGTTTTCTATAATAATAATAAGTTTATTCAACAACAAGATACACTATAATACAAAAGGTTTATATTATGATATACAGTATTGTTACATATCTATGTATCTTAGCGCCTGAACTAGACTATGAACGAAATCTAGCTAGATCGATAAACTTCCCCGAAATCACCTACCTACAAAGTTTCACGGAAATCGCTGCCGCCGTTTCCAAGACCCTGAATATAGAACAATATAAAAATATACAAGAATTGCTCGTTTAAAGATAATATTTTCACGAGGGCAAATAATAGACAGTTTTATAAACAAACAATATATTTATTCAAAAAACAATTTAGACAAAAAGTAGTTTAATACACATATCACCTCTCTTTAAGTAACTCAATGGTATGTAACTAAAGTTAAATAATAATTAGGTTTTAAAAAATATCCTTACAAGTATACATGTGGATGTTAATTTGTGAAATTGTCGACTCTACATTGAAGTATCTTTAACGTATAACATATGAATTTTATACAGGTGTGATGATTATTTTACTGAATAAGAAATTATGTTATTCAACTTGTTCAACAAACAAGTTATCTCTTAATGTTAACACTTCCAATGTTTACAATGATTTCTAGAGATTATTAAAATACAGTATGAATATAAAACACAGTATTTATGGCTTATACTAACATCTATAATACAAAAATAAATAAATAGAAATCAAAGTGTACAATTATAACAAAAAATAACAATCTTCAGATGCTGCATTTGATATAATAGAGTTATATATGATGAATAGAGGTTTCACATTTAGTTGTATTGCAAAATTCCAATGTCAAGAGAGCAAACAAATAGTCCTTTAAAGTACTATCAAAATTTTTAACGTGAAACTTTTTTCCATAGCCTCAAATTTTTTCGTCCATCTATCGCATGTCGCATTACAGCCGTCCACGAAGTAGAGGCAAAGTGATAGGCGCTCGGTAGAGCAGCCAACGCCAATATGGCGGCTCCTATGGTTCGCATCAGTTAATCGTGTGACATTTATAATATCAATCATTCGTGCATGTGCTCAGCGGTATTTGTATGTTTTGATCTGTATATTGATGTAAAAGTTGTTGTTTATTTGATCGTGATAGACAACGATACAGCTAGTGAACCAAATAATTCGCATCAGCTAATCCTGTAGCATTTATAATAATCAATCATTCGTGTATATGCTCCGGGGTATTTGTATGTTTTGATCTGTATATTGATGTAAAAGTTGTTGTTTATTTGATCGTGATAGACAACGATACAGCTAGTGAACCAAATAAGCCTGTCAACAAGGAAAAATATTTGTTTACTTATTTCAGTAACTATAAAATATTAGTTACATTTATAAACTGAGACTCGAGGCGAAGATGAAGTTATTGATAGTATAATTGAAGTTCAAAATGATTATATGATTTAAATAAATATTGTGTTCAGTTTTAACATGCCTCTATTATCTGAATGATTGTATGTACTATGTATTCCGTACTCTAATACGCGCATTGTAATTAACAATTAGTTCGATATCTTGTCTATTATTAATTTCCCATTTTCCAATTATTAAGTGAAGAAGAGAAACGCGGTGTTAATACCATAAATCAACTCAGCACCATCTTAACCTTATCCCACCTAAGTAGGGTCGGCACAACATGTTTTCTTTTTCCACTCTCTCCTGTCAAATGTCATCTCAGTATTCACACATTTTACACACATATTATTTTTCACACAATCCATCCGTGCCTTTTTCGGTCATCCTCTACTCTTATATCCGTCCACCATCATACTTAACACTTTTCTAGTTACATGGTTTTCATCTCTCCTCATGATACAATACCATAGATCAAATAATTTTCCGAAAATTTTCAGTTAAATGCCTACGAGGCTACGACCCGAAAAAAAGTTTCACTTGCATCGTGGTTTCATAAAACCACACATTTTTTTTTTGTGTTCCGTGTAAAGTAAATTCAACAAGATTCAAACTATGTGCAATTTAATATTTTCATGATTTATTTGTCACATAAAATGATAAGTGTAATTTGCTCAATACACCACTTGTTTCAGTAGATTATCTCGCTCTTTCTAGTCTGACTTTCTCTCTGTCTCCACCATCCACGTAGGAAAACTTGAATAAATAATAACATTCATACTGTACATGTAGGGCTACGGAAACATATCTATGTTTATAGGTCGACAAAAGATAGATTAATAATATTTTAAGTCTTTACTCAATTTTATTTAGCCCAATCATGTATTCATCTATAACGAAATGAGATTCTTACGGGAACTTGAGAAACACAAATAATCTCTGCGAAATAAAATTGACTTAGGCCTATATCTGAACTATATACGATGCAAAAACCCGTTAAAAATCTTACAAAAACGATCCTATGTATTACTATTTCGAATGTTTATCGATTTTACTAGTATTATTGACTTTTCGTACGTAATTACTACCGTTACACTATTAGCTGTTACTTATATAACCTTAAGAATTAAATAATATCTGTTTAAATAATATTTTTCAACATTTTTTCCTTAATTCTTAATGTACATCAGAACCAAAAAATGCAGTCAGTAAATTCAGATACATAAACTGACCATTCTTCTTACGCCGCTCTTGAGTGTAGTATAAAAACTAGAAAATGCTCGAGATTCAATAGAAGCAAATATTACATTGTTTTATTTGTAAAAAAAACGGCTTCTAGAAATTACATAACGTATAGTTAAAACCTTCTGATTACGTAACTAGGGGTTAAACATTTTTAGTTCTAATCGTAGGCCAATATTAAAGTAGTCCATTGCTTCAGTCTATATAGAAACGTATCAAGAAATGGGTACGGCTGGAAACTGTTTTCAATCCTTTATCTGTTTTTGGGTAGCCTTATTTACACTTTATATAACCATTTCCAGTCTA
>MU161598.1:19837-37642 GCA_015888305.1 Antheraea pernyi | reverse complement strand
TCAAAAACATAATGAAAACATTGTCAGCAAAAAGCCAAAGTCACGCGGTGTTCGCAGGCGGTCACCCATCCAAGTACTGACCGTGCCCAACGTTGCTTAACTTCGTTGATCGGACGAGAACCGGTGGTTTCGACGTGGTTTGGACGTTGGTTCCGTCCTGATAGTAAAGTATACTCCACATGATATAGCTATAAGAGGTCATTAGATTATGACAATAAAATGCAAAAAGCCAACGTCACGTGGTGTTTCCAGACGGCCACCCATCCAAGTACTGACCGCGCTCGGTGCTCACAGCGTGGTATGGTTGTTAGCAATCAATTTGATATAGAATTTACCTTCTATTAAAAGTAATATATAACAATTTTAGTAATATTCTAATAATCAAAGTAAGCTCTATACATACATTCTTGTACACATAAACAGACAATAAACCGTTTCGCTTCGTAATGACTATCGTTAATTTAAACAGGAGAACTCGAGGGGCGAACATAGATGTATCTTCAATTTAATTGATTGTGTTTCATTGTTGTTTTGACGTTTAATTTTAGAGATGCGAAATCCCTATCCGGGTTTAAATTAGTTCATTATAAATATGAAAACTTCGTTTCTGATTACATAGTTAAGAGATAAAAATTGATTAATTAAGTGTAAGTACTTACACTGCGACTATACGACGAGTATTTTTCATTGCAATAAAACTTTAACACAATTATTCTATCTTTTACATACATGTAATAAAAATATAATCTAACGTGTCTGTACTTTTTAGATTTTAGTGAAAAAAGTTATTGCGGGTGTCTAGAAATATATATACTATACTAATATTATAAAGAGGTAAATTTTGTGAGTTTGTGAGGTTGTACGGGGTAATCCCTGGATCTACTAAACCGATTTTGAAAAATCTTTTACTAATAGAAAACCACGTTATTTGTGAGTGCCTTTATTAGGTTGTGGCTTGTTAGTGGCTTATTATATTAACCTGAAAAATGAAAAGACTTTTTTGTGGTAATCGGTTTTGCAAAGTAAGTCGGAGAAAAAACAGTGAAACGACAACTTTCTTACGAACGTTGCCTTAACGATGATATATGATTGAGTTCATCACAAAAGTTATAGAGCTTGATAATGCCTACAAAAAAGTCAGCGACAGCATATGTCTAAATTCAAGGTTTTTTTTATTATCAAGGCAGGACAACGTCCGCCCGTGCCCGCTAGTCTATATCTATACTAATGTGATAAAGAGGTAAAGCTTGTGACATTGTGGCGTTGTAAGGGGTAATTTCAGTAACTACTGGGCCGATTTGAATAATTCTTTCAGTGTTTTATATAGCTGATTAATCGAGCATGGTAATAGGCTATATATCATCAGCTAGGGGCAATAGGAGCGGAGCTACAATGAAAAATGTATTAAAATCGGGGCTTTTTTCCTTTTGAGAGCTTCCGCTGCGTCTTAGCCCAAAATAACTATGTATTCCACGCATGTGAAGTCACGGGTAGAAGCTATTAACAAATTAAATTACCTAAATTCTATACTAATATACATAAACAGGTAAAGTTTGTGAGGTTGTAGAGGGTAATATCTAGGGAGTCGGAGAAAAATGGTCGGTTAACAGATAGTCTAATTTAAAGTAGCCTAAGTAACGCACTGTAATTTTTTCTATCTGCCAGTGAAATTCCCGTCAAAATTGGTTCAGCCGTTTCTAAGATTACCCGGATCAAACAGACAGACAGACAGACCGACAAAAAATTTAAAAATTGCATTTTTGGTATCAGAAGCTTGTATACTTTCATACCCAATCTGTGATTTTTTTAAATTTTGCTATGACATACAGACACTTCATTTTTATTATATGTATAGAAGATTATTTTATATATGTTTGTCTCTTTTTAATGTCGCTTTTTCGTTCCATCTAGTTTTAAATCACTGAGCTATTAAGAAGTTTTCAATTTAAAAATAGCGTCGAATAAATAAATTCTTTGTAGTGAAAGTTGTAGAAATGTAGTTTAATTTTAAGTTTCTTCAATAAAATTAACAAGTTCATATATTTTGCAGTTACACGGTTTTTGTCATTTAAAGTTAACCGGTTGAAGTTCGTTTTATATGATGGGAAGGAGTAAGTCAATGTACTTCATCACAGTGCAAAATTGTTACCACTTACAGTTATTTTGGACTATCCGCGTCTTGATACATTTTATATCTCAGGTAAATAAAATCTCGTATTAGTTCTACAACTTACATTGCTGTTAGGTAAAGTTGTTTGAATAGATTTTATTTAAACTCACAAGACCATGAACATACTAAGGTTACCAACTTTTTATTTCAGCCTCAAGTAATGAAAATACGGTGGTTCTCCTATTTAAAAATAAAGCTTTATTATACGTTTCACTGCATGTTACATGTCTTGTTGTGATTTAACAAGTTTATAAGAAAATACATCAAAATTGTATTTACAAGTTTTTTTCGAATTGACAATTATTGGCCTGACAAGCCTTTACAGATTCGCCGGACTACTACTAGCCCTTACCCATTTAGCCAGCATCCTTATTATCATCTCTTTCACCCACGCTCTAAGGCTCGTTCATAACGTCATCTCTTTCACATGGTCATTCACTCTATACCAATAATATAATATACAACAAATAATTTTTATTTATAATAGGCAAAGGTCTTACGGTCATACGTCCAACATATATTAACTAAAATTTGAGACATAGTCCTGTTTCACGCGACAGGATACTGGAATTTAAAAAAAAAAAAAAACAGAAATCCCGAGAAATACAGAACGATGGGCAGTTTTATCCTAAGCTCGTTTTCGAACACGATCAGACTAAAATTAGTACTTGAAACTATTTAAATTCTAATCATAAATATTCGCAGAACACTCTATAACATTATACCTAAATACATTACGTTTTTATATTTGATAATAAAAAAAAATCTAAAAATCAACTGCACCGTCACTGCCGGGTTCAATTGTGAATCTAAACCATTCTCGTATCCACATGTTCCACACGTACACAAAATTTCATCAAAATCAGTTTAGTGACATACACACCGTACAGAAGAAATTTATATATAAAGATAGTATTATTTTTATCTATTAGTTGGGTGAAGCTGTGATAGCCTATCAGGCCAATAGTATTCGTCAGTTCGAAAATTACTTTTATCAATAATAAGGAAAAAAGATGTATTATTTCACAAAAATAAAATGAAGGCCGATGTATAGATCAAAAGTCTAAATATATATGTTAATGTTTAACTCTTTATGATATTTTTGCACGGTTTTAAAATGTAACTTAGAACAAATAATAACAGGAAAATAAAAACAAATGTGATGAAAAATACAATCGGCCATCACGGTGTCGCCGATAAAAACATCCATAAATTTAAAAATATATATATATTACGAGAGTGTAATCAATAAGAACAAAAAATGTACGAAAAAAAGTAAAAAATAAAAAACAAAAAGCTCCGCCATGACAGTGTTTCCACTGCCGTGACCAGGATTCGAACCTGGGTTACTACGGCCACAACGTAGGGTCCTAACCACTAGACGATCACGGCTATCGGAGCGATATGAATCATGTCGAAATTATTGATACGTTACAATGTAGGGAGAAATAGATATGACGTCATTTTAATGAAAATGTTTATACATTTTGTAATTTCTTAAGAAAACTTTATTTGTTTGTTATTGTACCACTATTTATATAATTTATTATAGAGTAAAGGATTCTTCCAGAGAAAAACCTTGAGTTTAATAATTAAAAATGGTCCATGGCGTATATATTTTTTTTATCTAGCATTTTTTTATTGTACTTTTTTATACAATTGCACAGTACCTGATGGCAAGTACGGTGTAGTCCATAAATAACGTTGACTGTCGGTGATAAATAGCAACGGCAGCCGTCGTTATTATGCCAACCTGTAATAGTTCCTTTTCACGCCTCGTTTAAAGGAACCCATGTCGTAACATAACGCCAATAGATCTACAGTATTAAAAAAATATATATAAATGGACATACATTCAGATGATTTTATTCGTCACTGTTTATTTACCTAAAGGTCCACGCGGACGGAGTCGCGGGCACAGCTAGTACTAAATAAAATCCAAATTCATTATTTTTAGTATATACATTTGCGTTTATATTAATATTTTTTGTAATATTTTAATTTTTTGTCATTCACTATTTTATATCTATTAAATACATTTTTTTTAATTGATCAATGTATAATAACAACATAACAGACAGCTCACAAGTAATTTGTTTAAAATATTTAATTTCATCACATAAAACATAACCTACATATGAACGAAGTCATCATTAATAAAATATAATAAACTTGTTAGATATAAACAATACCTACTGATGGAAATTCATACTCGTAAGCAGGGCTGTAAATAAAGTCGAATTTGAGGAAGAGAGGAAGTAAAAAAAAATCATAATTGATCTGCTCTCGAATATCACTAACTGTGGTATGTTCGGAAAAGTTTAGATACCAATCACCTCAATTTTTTAAAACTCAAACTATGAACAAACAATTAAATTATAAATATTTATCTTAATTTTTGGTATTTTTAAGGTAGAACATTGCCCCACATGGCTTCCCCCCCGTAGCTACGGCTGTGCTCATAAGTAGTAAACAACTGCTACATCAATTTACGTAGTCATACAAAAACCTTTCTTTAAAATATGAACAACGAACAATGTTATAGTGTAAATATTTAATCAGAGCCGCATTAACAGTTCGCGTGACTCTGTTCAAATTATATAAACAAAGTCCATTCATTATCAAAAAGCATTCCCTTGTTATGTTACGTCAATTTTGTCGTTGCTTCTGACGTAATTGGTTATTTGATTGTTCGTAAGCGTTGAAGATAATAAGGTGGTCTGTAACAATTGTGTGATTCTTTATTTATAAAATGAATTTGAGTAATGACGTCATACATATGATACAGATCACGTTTTATAACTTCCTTCTTGCCAACGTCCATACCACGTTGAAAACACCGGTTCTCGTCCGATCACCGAAGTTAAGCAACGTCGGGCGCGGTCAGTACTTGGATGGGTGACCGCCTGGGAACACCGCGTGACGTTGGCTTTTTGTCTTTTTTTACCCTTTAAAATATGGTTTACTCAGTAAATTTTGAATTTGTGTCAAATTTTAAAATAATTTCATTATTTTTTTGTTCTTAATACATTTTTAAAGACAAATTTAAAGGTCGTTAGATTTTTTAAATTAACTGTATAGTCATTAGACAGAGGTAATTACGAAGATACTAGTAAATAAACCTACAGAATTTATGAATAGCATTTCTACCTTTTACGTCTCACAGCGGGATGGTTATGAGGCAAAGTTAAGGAGTCAAGAACTATAATACATAATTAACTTTACTGTAATATTTGAATCATATAGACCTTATTCCAATAACGTAAAGTTTAAAATAGAAACGCAGAGAGTTCTACACTGAAGTTTTAGAATTGGGGATGTATAATGTGGACATTCATAACGTATTGTGTTTTGATTACAAACGTCAGAATAGTTTGAGTACGGATAGCAGTTGTATGGGAATAGGAAATGGTTATATCTCGGTACACTAAGCCTTAGAATCCACTCGTAGTCAAGTTTGAATGGCATCAAATGGCAAACGTTATAGTACGCTCCGTTTATTTGCTTTATTGTTTTCGGTTTGTTATTGGAGCTCATCATTTATAGAAGATATTATGTATATCCATCTCTATATTTAGAAGCTATACATATACCTACTGCCGCGCAAATCATAAATGCAGTAAAGAACATGTTAACGTTAAATTGTTTTTGTGGTTACTATACTAATCCTTATATATATACTAATCTATGCGTAACGAATTGCAGGTAACCACAGATAAATATTTCAAGTTAAACCGCATTTTCTCAAAGGCGTACATGTTCTTTACTGCGTTTTTGATTTGCGCGGCAGTATATCCAAATGCCTTGTTTGCCTCCTATTATACAAAAAAAAGAGAAAATCCCTCACCTCTTAACGTGGCCGTGTAATTGTTACGTTTGCGTTTTTGATTTGCGCGGCAGTATATCCAAATGCCTTGTTTGCCTCCTATTATACAAAAAAAAGAGAAAACCTCTTAACGTGGCCTACCTTCACCCGTGTAATTTTTCCGAGTTCATATCTATCGGTTGTAACTACAGAGAGACAACACCCCTCAGAGTGCATTCCGTACCAAGTATCATTTTAGATCAAACACGTGATAATGGGTATAAGAGCGCCCCTATTATTTGATACAATAAAAGCGAAGTGCCGACATATTCCGAATTCTACTGCAGAGTTGTTCCGAGACGATACGACTTATACGACGCTAGAGGAGCAATGAAAGTTAACCCTAATTATGAAAGCAATAAAGACAATTTTGAAATAGAAGCTTAGGTTAAAAATGATGGTTTTTATAGTGAGAGAGACGCGTGTCTATCGCGCACTCAAAAGCCCGGTAGGTTCGCAGATACGGGACTAATGGTGATTGAGAAAAATATAGCAGTGACATGGCCAACAATAACTTGCGGTTATGCCTTCATGAATATTGAAGATCCGATGTTGATAGGTGACATTTTATTTGACTATCAAGATACAGTTAATGCGAGTGATAAATATGTTGATATCTTAAGAACATCTAGTTTATTTCAGATATATGATTTCCAAATTTATTAGCTTTCATCTAGAGGTTTAGGTATAGCTTTACACTTAGTTTGTTATGGTTTTTGTAAACTTAACTAGGTAGCAGTTATGTTTTTCTAATCAGAATAATATTAAGTACAAATCCTTTATACCAATTAAAGGTATTATCTACAAATTGCAATGTCACCTTTTAAATCATAGTGTTTTTTACAAAGTGTTTAATTTATTTTAAATTCTATTTCATTTAATTTATCGACCTGTTTAGTATTTTAACGGCTATCAAGTTACTATGTACTAGCTGACCCGTGCCCACTTCGTTGGGTGGTACTAGGCATTATCAAGCTACAACTTATTTCTAGAACTCAATCATATATGTATCATCTACAAGGCAGCGTTCGTAAGAAACATTTTCGTTCGACCAATTTTTCTCCGACTCCCCAGATATTACCCCGTACAACATTACCAACTTTACCTCTTTATAATAATAATAATATAATTAATTAATAGCTTCTGCACACGACTTCGTACGCGTGGAATAATTATTTTGAGCTAACACGCAGCGGAAGCTCTCAAAAGGAAATATACCCCGATTTTAAAACATTCTTCATTGTTGCTCCGCCCCTATTGGCCTTAGCGTGATGATATATGGCTATGACATTCACAAGTAACGTGGCTTTCTATTGGTAACAGAATTAACGGACGAACCCAGTAAAACCGGTACCGAACCGGTAAAAATCGGTTTAGTACTTCCTGAGATTACCTCCTAGAACGTCGCAAACTCACAAACTTTACCTCTTTATAATATTTAGTATAGATTTCGTTGAAAAACTGCGACTTGTTAGCTATATAGATCTGTGGAATATTTGAAGATATGTCAAACTTAGCATGCTTTATTGTTCAAAATTTTAAAGAATTATTGCGAAAACCATTATATACGTTGTAAATCGATGTTTGATAAGAAAAAAATATGGTACTTATGGTACTTTTGACTAACTTTGGCCTTAAACTTTTCTAGTGTTACTGTACGTGTGTACGTCTGGAAATGACGTACTTACCTCTCTATGTATCCACTAAAACGAATGTAACCATCTATGTTTGCAAGAATATGTATCATGAAAATATAAACCAGATCGAGTTTCTTGCCAGTTCTTCTCGATGACTGCGTTATTTTCCGAGCCGGTGGTAGCTTTGACGTTCATAAGCGCCTTCTCAGTGTCTAAATTGAATATTTTTTTTATTTTAAGTATACATTTGACCAATCCTTTGACAACAGTCCTTGTTTCTGGAGGAAAGGTATCCTATATCTTTGTGTATACTGACAATATGTATGCAATTTTTTTTATATCATAGGAGGCAAATGAACAGTTGGGTCACCTAATGTTAAGTGATCACCACCGTCCATAGATACTTGCATCACCAGGGGAGTCGCAAGTGCGTTGCCAGCCTGTGTTGGGGGGGTGGGGGAGAGGAAGGGAATAAGGAAGGGGAATGGGAGGGTAGGTGGGTGGGTCACTGACCGAACGAAACGCAACAATGCAAGCACTGTTACTTCACGTCGGTTTTCTCTGAGAGGGTGGTACTACCCCGGGCGAGCCGACACATTCACGCTGAAACTAGCAGTAATAGCTTCAGCTTGGCTCTACCACCTACTAAAATTTCATAATTATTCTTCAGTTGTTAAGACGTGAACGAGTAACAAACAAACAAACTTGTATTCACATTTATGAGTAAATATAGTAAAGATTTACATAAATACATACTTGTATCACCAGAATCAGTAGAGAAATTATATGCTGAGATATAATTCAAAGTATTAATTACCGTATTGTTAACGCGTTGCTGATTCCGACGCGACACTTTGTCGTACTCAATGAATTTATTCACCCCTTTCTTTGGCTAGTTGACTGAATATTAATATCTCGGAGGGTAATCTCCGACGATTAATGTTTCGTTGCGTATACGTGTTGGTATGTTATGAATGCTTACATTATTTTGTGCTAATATGTAAATACTTATTGAAAAACCAATTTCTTTGTTCGTAGTAGGGTTACGCTTAAAACTTTAAAATAGTGTTCTTAGCAGCATATTAGATTTAGGTACTATCTATCATTACATAGTATAAAACAAAGTCCCCTACAGCGTCTGTCTGTCTGTCTGTTCGCGATAAACTCAAAAACTACTGAACAGCTTTTCGTGCGGTTTTCACCAGTGTATAGAGTGTTTCATTAGGAAGGTTTTGGTATATAATTTATCAAGGATTTTTTTATAATTAGGGCAAGACAACGTCTGCCGGGCCCGCTAGTCCATACATATAATGAGAATTTAAAACGTGTCTGTACTTTTTAAATTTTTTGGAAATAATTCTTGTAGGTGTCTACGAATAACTAATAAAATACATTTCAATCATTTTTAGTGGGCCACCTGATGTTAAGTGATCACCACCGTCCATAGATACTAGCAACACCAGGGAAGTCGCAAGTGCGTTGCCACCCTTCGGGGAGAAGTGTTAGGGGAGGGAGAGATAGAGGAGAGATGGGAGGGGAGGTGGGCCTCCGACGCTCTCACTGACCAAACGAAACGCTACAATGCAAGCAGGGGAGTTCCGATCGCATCGTCGACTCGAGCGGTTGTCCGTTGCCATCTTTTGGAGGGAAGGATTAGGGGAGGGAAAGGGAGAGGAGAGAAGAGAGGGGAGGGGAGGTGGGTCTCCGGCGCTCTCACTGACCGAACGAAATGCAACAATGCAATAATATATAATAATAAATAATTTTTATTAATAACATTACAAAATATTTTTTTCTGACGTAAATTAAAGAAAATCGATTAGCAGAAGAGACAAAGGTATTTAATTGCTTTATCTTTTATATACAGGTCTTAAATTTATATGGTTAAATGAATTCAATATAAAATATTAAATTGTCAAAGCATGTTTTTTCTTGACTGGTTTAATTCTGCTTTGATTGGCCCTGTCTTAAACCACTACTTTAACTGATTTATATGAATATTTTCTTATCTTTTTTTTATGTTATGCGATTTTATGTTAAGTGTCATGTTACTGCATAGTAGAGTTTTTTTTCAGGTACAAAGGAATTTAGTTACCCTCAGAATCCATTTGGCCACAACATACGTAGTCACAATTAAAACACGCCACACCAGCGCGTACGTATGCTGCGTGTTGGGATGTATAAATATTTTTCGCCTTTTATCCGACCGGTCGGCTGTCGGGCGATTTAAAATATACCGAAGTGCAAAACTTTTTTTTTCACTATCGCTTTAAAAACTAGGAAGGTTCGATCAATTATTGAAACCTAAACTTTTTGGTGGTGGAATGGAGATTCTAAAAAATATTATACGCAATCTGTGGTTACTTCAAAAACATTGAATATATTTTGTAATATAACTTACGTTTATATATGCGTATAGTATTTTGTTGCCGTTATTATGTATACCAAAGTATTTAACGTACTTCAAACTTATTTCTATTTATTAGCTGTTTTGTTCCGTTTGCGTTTTTTTTTATTGTTTTTTTTTTAAATATATTATATGAGGCAAACGAACAGGCGGGTCACCTGATGGTAAATGATCACCGCCGTCCATAGACACTAGCAGCACCGAGAGAATCGTCAGTGCGTTACCAGCTTGTGTTTGGGGGAGAGGGTTTAAGAAAGTGGGGAGGAGGGGAAGTGAGGTGGACCACCGGCGCTCTCACTGACCGAACGAAAAGCAACAATGCAAGCAATGTTACTTCACTTCGATTTTCTGTGAGAGCGTGGTACTACCCCGGGAGAGCCGATCTTACATTTGTTAATACCACGCGCATACCACCTACTGTAACATGTAACGTGTACATTATATACGTAAATACTAACAAACTAAATACTTTAAACGATTTACCATCAATAACAAATTTGGAACTATAACCCACAATATAAACCCTTTAGTGCTCACTTACACTATACATATAAGAAAGTCAAAAAAATGTCAAACTCTCTGACAATGTTTTAAAAATGTTATTATATAGATATAATATGCCTATAATTATGGACATCGGAATGAATACGTTTATTGTAAGCGTGGAATCTAATATAATAAAACAGTGAGTTATAAAATCATCGGAATGTATGTATTAAGCATATTTACTTATCTACAATTCTCTCTTATTTAAGTCGCGTCGTTATTAAAATTTCTATAACTATTGATAGAGTGAACAGATTTTATTCTGATCTGTATCTATATCAGGACTAATAAATCTTGATGACTTAATATTATGCTCATGCGACACGTCAAGGGAGTGAATAGTGAATCGTATGAAATTGCGATCACCCCTCCCTCCCTTTATATTACCAATTCCAAATGATCTCTTTGCGAAAACAATAACTTTGGAAAAAAAATGAAACAAAGACTAAATGTTACTTGAGGATGTGCTTAAGTATGCTATCAGTATCAGTACTTTAGTAGTGATACGTGTTCAAACAAATAGACAGATATTTCTAAAAATATATTGATATGAAATTACTTATTCGAAGATACCTGCAACAATTTTTCTCATAAAAATCTAAACAGTACAGACTCGTTAGACTTACGTTCTTGTTATATTTATAGATATGAATTATTAGATAATTATGTTTCAATGAGTCTATTTATATTGTCTATATATTCATAATAAGACTTGAGGCACTCAAGCCAACCTCACCAGCACGTGGTGCACCTGAATAACGAACGAGGCAATGGCGAAAGCGGGGTGGTAGGGTTTTACAGCCTGACTGGGTCGCAACCACCATGTATATGGTGAAAAAGCCCGTCTTAGTGATTCGCTTCTGCAGGTCGCGATTCGGGATCAGCCTGTATGTATTTAGCTTTTCGCAGGCCGGCATGACATGACCAGCGATGGATAGTGTGTCACTCTGTGGTCGCCATTGTTTTTGGACTGTACTGTGCTTTCCATCAGGCATGGTGCAGTCATTTTGCCGTGCGACTATACAATATATATATAAGTATAACGCCATCTAGTAACGAACAATAGAACTTACAGTATAGAAATGCCCTCCATAAAAAGACTTGGATGTTGACAATTTTCATGTTGATTGGTTTTGTTATCCAAAGTTATCTACATAAATCTGTAGTTTTTTTGTGCTATTTTGGCGACTGGCAATGGATAATGTGTCACTCGGTGGCTGCCATTGTTTTTGGATTGCACTATGCTTACCATCAGGCATAGTGCAGTCATTTTGTCGTGCTACAATTAAAAAAACATGATATCTTCTAAAGCAAAAGCCTTTTGATTTAACTTCGGGTGTAACAGTATGAAATTTATCAAAATATACCGCAGCGATTGTGGTTCAAATAAATAAAGAACACCGCCATATTCGCAGGCAAAAGCGCATGTGACGTATACGGACAGACGTTTTTTCCGACTTTTATCCGATAAGTCCGGCCGTCGCACGCTCTAAATTATTAGAGCAATGTTTTACAAATAAAACTAGGCTGACATAAAAGGCTGGTGCGGCTTTTAAAAATTCAATTTCCCGGCACAATTCGCAGGGTTTCGGGGCCCGTTTGGATTTTTTCGTAATCAATTTCACCGGCTCAAAACGCTCGTAAACAATAAACTTTCATCGCACAGGATGAAAGCTTAATGGGTTTCAACTTGGTGGAATATAATGAGAATTTAAAAATGTAGGTAGTTCATTTTATGTACGCTGTTGACTTGGAGAGTTTCTTACAGTAAAGGTGGAGCATTTTTTATGTACTTTATTTGCTTTGGAAGGAATAAATTCAATTCTATGTTATACTAGCTGTTCCCGCGACTTGGTTACTTTGGGCTAACGCTAATATGCTGTGATTTTTTTTTTAAATATTTATTTTTTGATGGAAATGTTAATTGCTTTACAAATGAGAACGCAATCGTTTACGCGCCAAATTCACTTACTACAAACAGTATAAATTACTATTAAATTCCTGAGACTTTGTCCGCTTGAAATTACCATGTAAGACCTAATAACGATATAATACAAGTATAACGCCATCTAGAGACGAATAATAGAACTTACATAAAAACCTCCATAAAACTTGGGTGTTGACAATTTTCATGTTGATTGGGTTTGTTATCCAAAGTTATCTACATAAATCTGTAGTTTTGTTTAGTTTTTATATTTTATTCATAATCTTGTGCTATTTTGTCATTTGGTGGTGTTTTACGCAATATAGTTTGGTTATTGTGGTGGGAAATAATACCACGGAGCGTGGATTCTAACTTGCCACAAAAACTCCTTGGAAAGTTCTAATAAGGCAACCATCATATTTTTAGTTCATTGAAATGATCGCATGAAACTTGTTATATAATTACCTACTGACAGTAACAATACTATAGAATATTGGTCGCCAAAAAAAAAAGAGGAAATAATAGTTAACTGGCGAATCGCCAGTTCGCCATTTTTTTGTTTTGTTTTACGAAAGAAAATATTTAACAAATCATACGGAAGAGTAAAAAAACTCTATAGAAAAAATTGAATGAGCGAGTGAACGAGACAGAAGATAGTAGAGAGATTTTTAAAAATATTAAAATATTGTCAGTTCAGTTATTTAGTCGCCATTTTATTCCATTGCATAATCGTACTGTAAAATAAAGATTTTGTTTCATTCTCTTCATTAGTACACCCGTGTGAAGCCGGAGTACGTAGCTAGTTTAACATATGCATATATATGAGCGTATTAACAATAGATTAATTCAATTGTAAATTTTATAGCGTCTTCACAAGATAATAAAGTAACAATGTGATAAAATAATTTCTGCATTGTATTTAATATTGAACTCAATAAAGTAATCACAATTGTTAATTATATGATATCTTTCGATATAGTTTATATGGGTCGGCTTGTTTGATGAAGTGATTATATTCAATTAAATTATATTGAAATTTTAAGCTATCGATTTGCATTTAGATTTCTATCGATCGACTTAACGACTTTCAGATTTTGTTAATGATATTCTAATCCAATTACGATTGTTATTATGTAAAAGGTTTATAAATCTATTAGAAACAGAATACTTTTGTTTAATGCGATATTGTGAAGACATCCGAAACCATTATAAACATAGACAAAATGTCTTAGAAACCAATAAACCTTTTTTCTATTATTACAAGTTTTGCAGTAAAACTTCTTTAGGCGCGACTAAGAGATAACTGAACGACAATGCAACGGAAGTCCGTTACGGCAATATGGCGTCACGTTCCTGTACCATCCGGTTTTTAAATATGTTTGATTTTGTCAATAAATAGTTTACAAACATATCAATAAAAAAAATAAGTTGAATAATAATAAATATCATACAATAGAATTACTTATGTATATAAGGGCGCGCGACCGTGCTGCCATCTGGTTTCAATGTAAGTAAGTAACACATAAACCAATGCTTCATTATCTGTTGTAATATCAGCTACTTGTATAACACCAAAGAAGTTTTACTTCAATCGCGTGTATCGGTTACACGCACTTATTTTTATTTAGCTTGCAGTATTTGTTAGTTTGTTTAGATTAATTCTTGCAGGCTTTTTATCGTAGCACGGGAAAGTGACTGTACTATGCCTGATGGTAAGCACAATACAATCCAAAAACAACGGCGACCGCCGAGAGATACAGGCTTGAAGGCCCCCATGTTATAGGCTAAGTATAAGCTGAATTAGAACCAATTATTTTAGACATACGTATGTTAATAGACAAAATAGAAGAAACAAAATGGCGAATTTCAAAATAGCCACTGTACGCATCAGAGAAAGATCTAATTGATTTGGATTAATTCTAAAATTGTAATATTCATCAAATAAAATCCAATTAATTAAATATATTTATTTAATATTAATTTATTATGAGATCAATTTCGACATGAAGATACAAACTTGTCAACCTATTATAGAATATTATAGTGGACGCTATTTTGCACTTCCGGCTGGAATTAATTGACCACTACTACGTCTAACTGTAACTAAAAGCGAATCAATGAATTATAGGTATATTCCTTGACTAGGTTTTTAATATCTTATTATCCTAGGAAATATATGAAACAAATATTATGGTTAAAACTAACATAAGTGATTTCATATATACATATATGAGTTGTTGAAACATATATGTGTACCAAGCATACATAACTCAACAACTCTTATATATATTTTGTATCGGATAATATTCTAAACTATTTCAGTTTGATAAGGGAAAAAAGATAAAACCCTTCCACTTGCATGTGTAAGCATGTATGCGTGCACGTGTGTGGAGGTGATATGAGCGTCCGGTGAAGCTGTTAAGACCTTGCTAGTTCAATAGCGTAGTCAGTTCAAAAAAAAAAAAGATCTCAAAGTAACTAACTAGATACATTATGTTTATGAACATAATATATTTTAGCTGAACTCTTAAATATTAATCTAAATAATACAGTCAACTGTTGTATAAAATGGCTACAATAATTGAGTTCCTACTTTCATATTTAAATCACGGTGACGTGAAAGTATAAGTAAAAAATATCAACACGATTTGCGGAGCATTAGTTTCAATCAAATTGTATGGAGTGCCTTTCAAAAGTCGTCTATTCTCGTATTGAACTTATAAATTCCATTATTATTCTACTTGACACTATTTGAACGGATGACCGCCTGTGAACAGCGTGTGACGTTGACTTTTCACATTTTATTACATAATCTAATGACGTCATATATACAAAGTAGACTATAATTTACAGATAGGCAGTCGCCAACGTCCATACCACGTTGAAAACACCGGTTCTCGTCCGATCACCGAAGTTAAGCAACGTCGGGCGCGGTCAGTACTTGGATGGGTGACCGCCTGGGAACACCGCGTGACGTTGGCTTTTTGCTGTTATTGTAAAATTATTATTTTTTTTGTTTCTAGTTATCATTGATTTTATGGTAAGGGTATTTAGTGGATAATGTATTTTCTTCGCTTTTAAATATTATTGCTGATACCGGTAATCTTGTTTTTGTTAATTTTTGTTGTTACTTACATATTTACTTATTAAAAAAAAGTAATGTTATGTAATGTAACCTTTAAAAAAACTGAAAACTTTAATATTAATTATTAACTTAGCCATTACGTTTCTTTTGGCATACTATCCATCACCGCCGCTGTCATGCCGACCTGCTTACGTATTTCTTCACGTGGTCGATATTCGACCATAAGTCATTCATTATTTATATTACTCACGTTTTTGAAGTGAACACTTCTTTAAGCGCGTTAAGCGGTATTTTTAGCAAAAGTTAAATTTACAATTTCCCGTCATGACATGCTGCGTAAGCATGACCGGCTGTATTGAGTTTGCGCAGCTTGCGTTAGATTAGCAACACATAGTATAGAGGCCTGTGTACATGTAATATTGATATTTTGCATCTCATCATTTGATTGATTATTATAATTTATACAAATGTATATAATTATTGCTCCGAGTGCCGATAGATGTGAAATCACGCTAATGTTAATAATTTCAATAAACAAATTCTGATATTTAAATATTGTCTTTCACACTATAATTAAACACATAATAAACATTTATTTGATTGTTTTGAGTTTTCACTTCTATCGCCAGTCCTTATGACTGCCTCCACTTTGTGTTATACAATATTACACAATTATCGTAAATTAGTTGACGTATAAAGGGTAAAGAAATAAAGGCTTCGGCTTGTTGATTGTATGATAATAGAAATGTTTTTTAAATTTTATTTATTTGCAACAATAAAGCTCATAAATAACTATTAAACTAAAAAACACAGTTAACAAAAAGAAGACAAAATGACATAGACCTGCCTAGCTATACACACATAGACAGATCCAGGAAGAAAGGCGTCGGTCAACCAATCGTAAACTCAAGATGTAATCTCCAATTGACTTGCATTAATAATTATCCGCTTGAAATCAAATCATAATTACGTGTTAATTGCTTCTAATTTACCTTCAATCGTATTAATTTACATCGTATTATTACATTATGTAATTACACGTTGTAATCATGTTCAGTGAATTAGGTATTTACTTACAAAATACCTGATCTATATATAAATAAAATTGGAGTAACTGATTAATTTCTAACTCGGAAACAAATGAACCGAATTAGACGAGACTTATTAGCAGTTAAAGAATCTCTCAGAGTATTTTAATTTTATTAATTAAAGCAAGTATTTTCAAAATCGCTTATATACTTTATGTATTACAATAAAAAATCAAATGTTTTTCGTTTATAATGTTATATAATTATATTAATTACATAGTATAAAACATAGTCCTCTGCCGCGTTTGTTTGTCTGTCTGGGGAAGATTGAGGTATATAATATGTTACGGTTTTTTTTTGTCCAGAGCCGGACAACGTCCGTCGGGCCCGCTAGTATGGAGTATTTATATTGCTAAAACTGGTAAAATTGTATGTAAGTACATGTTTCTTTTCAAGGACGATTAACATCATAATATAATGGAATTAAATGCAAATATATTTTGTTTTAATAAATACTAAACACATAATATGAGTAAATGGGGTATGATCTAAAAAAAATGACGCCTGTGCTTTCTGTTATAGCAATACAATCTTTAAGTCATTTGCATCGACCGACAGTCCTTATTAAATTCTAAAACGGAGTTCAAATTACGAATAACAAAACGGATCCCACATTCGCAAGCTCTACGCTTTTATTTGAAACCCTTTGCTTATTAAGTAAGTAAGCGAGCGAATTAATATGCAGATGAGCTGAATTAGAGTGAAGTTGATGGATTGGATTAGGCAACGCAAGAAGCCACCGGACAATATGCCCGCATTGTTAGAGTCTCTACTCGTTTTATGTTACGTGTCCATTTAATCATATATAGAAATTGAAAAATAATAAACATACTGTAATGTAAGCGCAATTTTATCTCGAAGTCCAGAGAAAAGTGCGTGACATTGTGAATTTTAAAGTTATACTTCTTTTAGCGCGTTAGGGAAAAAAGATGAGAGTAAATTTTTACGACGCGCGCGCACACCATCACGAAAAACCGACACCCTGAAGTTAGCTATAGTCAACATTTTGTTTCTTTGTATTTGTTGTTTGTATTTCTTTGTATTAAAACTTTCGATGTATTAAATACCTTTTTTTTATTGTTA
>MU161598.1:4541-19102 GCA_015888305.1 Antheraea pernyi | reverse complement strand
GCGCCCTTGAGCTAGTTGTCAAAATAAAATCGGCTGAGTGCCTTAAGCGCTCGCCTTAGTAGTCCGGTGAAGCTGTTAAGACCTCGCTTGGTCAATAGCGTAGTCAGTTCGAAAAAATAAATAAAAAAGCAAGCACTGTTACTTCTCGTTGGTTGTCTATGAGAGGGTAGTACTGCCTCGGGTGAGCCGACTCATTCATGCTGAAACCAGTAATAGATTCAGCGTGGCTCTACCACCTTATTGTTTTGTAATGTTACCTATTAGTTTATAAAACTTTAAACAATCTATAAAGTCACCATAATACAAACAGCCGACAGAAACTTACAGGATACGAGTTCCACTAAAAATAAGGTAGTAATAATATATATCTCTAAACCCTAAAATTACTACCATCATATCCGCTTTAAACTTAACAAATGGCTGATCAGTCAAGGAGACGAGACCCGTTGAGCGTTGAAATTAAATATGCATAGAGGGGTTAGCGTTTGGTCAGATTCGCCACGCTTTCCGTATTAATATCTTGATCCATCAACAG
Organism: Antheraea pernyi; assembly: GCA_015888305.1. Lineage (NCBI taxonomy): Eukaryota > Metazoa > Arthropoda > Insecta > Lepidoptera > Saturniidae > Antheraea > Antheraea pernyi. Next base: position 18,567 of record MU161598.1, on the reverse strand, counting down.
TTGACGGGTTAGATGAATCAGGGCCGGTAGTGAAAGGGTTAATTTTGGTTCTCAAAGTTTCTAATTCATCTATGCTATTTATTTTATTTTTGGTACCCAATCTGCTATTAGTTTATTACTGCTGCTGTTAAGTAGTAATTTAGTACTTTACGTATGTGTGCGTTATCATGTCATTTGTTTTGTCAAAATATAATGTAGATAACGGATTTACAGCTTTTCGGTTATAACATCATTGGTTACACTACTTAGATCTAGAGTTATATTGAAAGAGCGTGGTGTATAAGTACTTTAATGCATATGGAAATTCACTATACTATTATTTGAACACAAGTGTACAAATTGATTGCAATAGCAGATGATGTTGTTAGCATTCCAAGTATTACATAGAACTGGGCTCATAGTGTTGCAGGTTAAGGGAACTTAAGGAACCCTCCTTGGAACTTACGAATCAAGTGTAGTATGAGGGATCCCTTCCGATGCGTACTAACAACCATTACTCGCAATCATTTCTCTGTTGAAAGAACCTTACCTTACCACCTTTTATAAGTGATAGAGCCACGCTAAAGATATTACTGGTTTCAGCATCAATGGGTCAGCTCGCCCGGAGTAGTACAACCCACTCACAGAAAACTGTACGTGAAGTAACAGCGCTTGCATTGTTGCGTTTCGTTCGGTCAGCTAGAACGTTGGAGGACCACTTCCAAATCCCCCCACTTCCCCTCTCCTCCCTACTTTCCCAATATTGGGTTCAGGTTCGATTTCTATGTCGCTAGGCGATTTTACAAGTAAAAATAATATATTTACAATATTGAATACAATTTTTTTTACACTGTTTTTTCCAGGAATGGCAGAGATTGTTTCTTTACTGTTTTAATTATACAAATCAAAGAGGTTTTTTACACCCAACCCGTCACCCCCCACATACAGGCTGGCAACGCACTGGCTACTCCCCCGGTGTTGATAGCGTCTATGGACGGCGGTGATCACTTACCATCAGGTGACATGCCTATTCGTTTGCTCCCTATAATATAAAAAATAACCAACAAAATCGGACCAGTAGTTCCTGAGATTAGCGCGTTCAAGCAAATAAACTCTTCATCTTTATAATATTAATAACGTATGGATACCTAATTAAAGTAATAGGTAAATAAATTTAATCTTCTATTATATTTAATAACTGTGTCTAGTAATGGGCGTGATTTACACGGAGAAAAAGTTTGAGAAGCAACAACACAATGGTGATTTATTCGACGTCACAGACAAAGGGTTAAGTTACCATTAATTAAAGAGATGTGTTCACGATCTGGTCAAAAAGGGGATGTTAATAATTATTGTATTCTCTTTCTACAATATTGTGATATTTTTGTATCATATATTTAACGTTAATTGGCCCAATCTTAATTACTCTTATATTTTTACAATACATATATATTAATATAATATAACACATATGTAATAAGAATGTAAATCTAACCTGTCCTTACTTTAAGATTTGTGTGAAAAAAATTAGTAATAAAATACATTTCAACCATTTTTACTGTCTGTCTGTGTGTTTGTTTGAACACGCATCACTGCTAAAGTACTACGTTCACGATAAAGCCTCACCAAGAAAATCATATCGCCGAGTACAATCTCGTCTTGGTTTCATTAACATCAGTACACTCTATGAAAAGTTATTGTAATTTTAATGACGACGCGACTTAAGAACGCGAGAAAAGTAGATATGTAAATGGACTTAATACATTCAAGTTATAGTAATTTTAATCACGACGCGACTTAAGAACGCGAGAAAAGTAGATATGTAAATGGACTTAATACATTCAAGTTATAGTAATTTTAATCACGACGCGACTTAAGAACGCGAGAAAAGTAGATATGTAAATGGACTTAATACATTCAAGTTATAGTAATTTTAATCACGACGCGACTTAAGAACGCGAGAAAAGTAGATATGTAAATGGACTTAATACATTCAAGTTATAGTAATTTTAATCACGACGCGACTTAAGAACGCGAGAAAAGTAGATATGTAAATGGACTTAATACATTCAAGTTATAGTAATTTTAATCACGACGCGACTTAAGAACGCGAGAAAAGTAGATATGTAAATGGACTTAATACATTCAAGTTATAGTAATTTTAATCACGACGCGACTTAAGAACGCGAGAAAAGTAGATATGTAAATGGACTTAATACATTCAAGTTATAGTAATTTTAATCACGACGCGACTTAAGAACGCGAGAAAAGTAGATATGTAAATGGACTTAATACATTCAAGTTATAGTAATTTTAATCACGACGCGACTTAAGAACGCGAGAAAAGTAGATATGTAAATGGACTTAATACATTCAAGTTACCCGAAACGCGACCCGCAGAAGCGAATCACTATGACGGACTTTTTCGCCATATACATTGTGGTTGCGACCCAGTCTGGCTCTAAAACCCTACCTTTCGCTTTCGCCATTGCCTCGTTCGTTATTCATCAGGGTGCACCACGTGCAGGTGAGGTTGGCTTTTTCCCAACTTTATTCGCACTAAAAATATTAATCAATATAATGCAGCAGACTTTTGTTTAGAATAAAAATTAGTAGAAAAACGCTAGTACAACCAACCTCACATATATGTAGAAATCGCAATGACTGTTTTTACGCGATAAAACAAACATAACTGTGGCTAAAAGTGAAAAAAATACAATAAACCAAATAACGTTTGCAAGGCTTTATGAAAAACACCTTTTGAAATTAATGTAGTTATGGGCACAAACAGTTTTGTATAGATATATGCAATCAATGTTATGTTGAATGTTTACAGCTCATTATTCTTATCAATAACTGGTAAATAGGACCACATATCAATAGCAGAAAGGTTGCTTTTTCAGGGAATTGAACAAACATGTCTTAAAAGCTCAAGACATTTTACTTCAAGGCAGTTATAGTATAATAAAATCTATTACTGTCTCCTTCATAAATCTTTTGTATATAGGTGTTTATATTGCGTATCTATATATATAGACAGTACGGTAATTCCACTTAGCAAAATAGTATTTTTTAAATATGGCATCTTATTTTGTAATTTATAGCTTCTTGTGAAAGTAAATACAATTTCGCCAAAGTCACGTGGATAGAGAGTTTTTGCTGTCTGTTGTAGGTAGTCATAAACAAAGGAGAACGATTAAAAATGTAAATCTATAAAAAATCAATTTCCATATTTATCTACCGACATAGTGCTCAAATAAAATATGGCGCAACATGTGCATATCTGTAAAGACGCTTCACACTGTCCTGAACTTATGGGTTATTAGATTTATGTAATATTTCAGAATTAGTGTGGTTTACATATCTATTGGCACTTAGAGTAATAAAATTATATATATTTTTATAAAGTCTATTAATACATCAGACCTATGATAAGCTGCAAAATATCAATATTTCATATACACAGGCCCCTATACTTGCCCGGATCTCTCGCTTCCGACTGTCATTTTTAAGATGGTCGAAAGCGAAGCCGGGTGGATCTCTGCCGTCTCGTTCTGCGAGACAGTCATGCTCGCAAAGGAGGCTGCGGAGAGGGAGAGGGAGCGAACGATTAGACTCCCCCCCGCGGCCGACGAACTACGCGGCGGCGACGGGTAGGCGATGACCTCCGGCCGCCGTAGTTGTGACCTGGGGCGACAGACACATGCATGTCCGTCGCTCCGGGCAGTTAAACTGCACAGGTCCATGTGGTGGAGGTGCATTGTGCTGATGTTCCCACAGTTCGTTAGGGGGAGTAACACCCATTTGTCCACCATCTTGACCCCTCAGGCCGCAGTTTGGGTCCCTTAGGAGGGGACAACACCTGTTGGAGGAGCAGATGTAGTGTCGATTAGACAGTCCCTGCTCCTCCGGCCAAAAGGTGTAAGAAGGTACCATGGGGTAAAAAAAAAAAAATGGCATAAACATAAAAAAAAAAGTTGATCAAAATCGGTCAAGCGCTGTAAAAGGAGAACTACGATCACACCAGAATGTTGTATACAGAGATGACCAAATCATGTTTTTCAGTGATTAATAAATATTTATTGTCTTTTATTGTAAATAAACAATTGTAAATAAATATGTCTATGACTACTGTATTATTACTGTATATGCAACAAATATATGGTAATAAAACTTCATCTTTTTATTTTTTGTATGCTGTATTTATAAATAAAAAAGTATTTTTTTACATATACAGTTGTCTATATCAATAGTACGTCCCATATGTAAAAAATCGTGCTTACCTAACTGCGTCGATAGTAATTCAGCACAAATAAAGTTCAGCGTGGCTCTACCACCATTGAAATTTACGTTGTTAATAACAAGTTATTTTACTTCCAAGATTATATTCTAACTCAGATAACAACAAAAAACATAATGAAAGAATCCACAACAATAGACTGATCTGACGGCATGAAATTGTACCCACCCACATAGATTGATGACGTCCGACAATGGGTTGAGCCGTTTTTTGCAATCCCCTTTTCGATTTAACAGCAATTAAAAAGTTCTACAAAGCCACGAAAGGGTTAACTTCATTTGCGTATAATTGGTCCGATACTACGATGGGAACGAAATTTACTATAGACTCGGATGTTATATTTATCGATATTTCTCTGTATCGATATTCCTTTAACAGAATAAAAGTATATAGAGAGCGACTATATTGAAATCAATGCACATAGACCACAATTTTTTTAAAGGCAACTCCATTCTTATGAACCCGTCTAGTGTCTCGGAGCACTTTAGAAACAAAAATTGGACATGAACAAACTAATACTCTAATACTAAGAATAATAGTTAATAAACCATACAACGAAATATGCTTTATGGTAGTGGTCGGCAAACCCGTCACCAAAATGCACATCTCACCTCAACACACGTGCAGGCATACACGCTTACACATGAAAGTGGAAGGGTTTTATTTTTTTCCCTTATCAAACTGAAATAGTTAGAAAATTATCCGATACGAAATATATAAATAAGAGTTGTTGAGGTATGTATGCTTGGTACACATATATGTTTCAACAACTCATATATGTGTCAATAGTTAGGTTAGTTCAGATATATTGCGAATTGTATGTATCAGGCAACAGCCCAAGCTGAAGTGTGCTGTGCACCCTTGAGCTAGTTGCCAAATAAAATCGGCTGAGTGCCTTAAGCGCTCGCCTTAGTAGTTCGGCTGTTAAGACCTTGTTAGGTCAATAGCGTAGTCAGTTCGAGAAAAACAAACATTAATGCAAGCGAAGCTGCGAGCACAAGTTAGTAATTTATATATCGGTGTGATTATTTAAATTACCTTTTATGATGTAATTGACCCATTTAATTAACATAGGCATTTACTCGTAATATTGATTGTACGTCTTAAATGACGGCCGACGACTATGGCACTGTTAATTCTCATGGAGATAGGCGGTTCATATATTATCAGATATATAAGACATAGTTACCTATAATGAAACTATTCCTATATGTGCTGTTCGGAATTTATTAATAAATAGCTCCGTCCACGTGGAACCTATTGTAAAAATACATCAACACTAATAAAATCATCCGAATGTATTAATGTATTAAGTCAATTTCCTTATATACTTTTCTCTCGTACTTAAGTCGCGTCGTCACTAAAATTACAATAACTTTTGATAGATTGAACCAATTTTAATGAAATCACGAGTAAATTTCACTCGTAGATATGCTTTATAATTTTCTTCTTGATCCTCGACTTGGTCGTTTGAACGTTTAGTAATATTATTTGTCGTTCAGAACAACTGGACAAAATCGACAGTGTCCATAGCGTTCTGACGTAACGTTTAAACGGATTTCTCTTAAGTACCTAACTGCTAAAGATGACGTCATACATAACTTCATAATTTTGATACTGTCCAGTTATTTCTCCGATATATGTTTATCGATATTTTAATAGCACCTGGACATCACTATTTTTAATCTGAAAAGATTTTATTTTTCTCTTCTTTATGAGATGAATTCAAATTTAGAATGAAGATAGCGAGAAGCACAATAAGCGCTCTCAAGGTAGGGTAATTGATTCACACGCTTCCCGGAGTCAGAAATGTTTCGCGGTTAAGGGTTAACTCCAATTTCTTTGTTACAAAAGCGAACTGAGTTCTATCACTAATTTGATATCGGATTTTTACGAGAAGGAAATGTTGTCGACTTAATTCAATTAATTATACAAAATTGAAATGTGAACGTTCATTTTTCATCAAATAGTATGGAGAGGTCCCTATTTGAGAGATTTATTACATACTAACTGATACCCGTCGATTATTAATTTAACAGTGTCTTTAATGTGTACATTAACCCCAAACCGCTTGCCTAGTACTCCTTCGGCAGCGGCTCAAGCCTAGGTCGGTCGCCTTAGTAGTCCGGTGAAGCTGTTAAGACCTCGATAGGACAGTAGCGTAATCAGTTTGAGAAAAAAAAAAGAAAAGATTGCCTTACTTTCCCACGGCAACAAAACACACATCGCTACGTAGTGTTTATAAATATGGTAGTGTCTTAAAACTTTAATAACTTTATATTGAATGAAGGAATCGTAAGAAACTTAGATAAAGGCCAATAATAAAAAAAATTCAGTAGGTTTTGAGTGATACCAGTACAAACGACCTCTATCATTTTATTTATAAAAAACTAAATATTTTTTGAAAGATGAAGACAAAGTTTGTTCATTTATTTAAAATTCTATATTTAATTTTGTTTATATTTTAATTTGTAATTTTGTAAGGAAAAAATATAAAAGTAAATTGCCGATTGATGAAATAAGAAGTAAATGTTAATATTATAATGGTGTGACAAAATATATACAAAAAAGTTCCTTCGAGCCGGATTTGAACCAGCGACCTATGGATATCAATGTATATTCCTCTACAGTCCACCGCTCTACCAACTGAGCTATCGAAGGTGTTATGGGCGTTGTTGAAATTATGAATGTGTTTCTAATACTCATATAAGTTTTAGCTGTGTGAAATAGTGAATAATTTCTTAGCTATTTATGTGTTCGGGATGCAATCGTAGGATTTTTTATCTTGAAAATCGTCATTTTTTAAATTTTTAATACATTATATTTACAGTACATTCCGGACTGTCGATGTTTTTAATTAGCTCCTAACTCGATATTTCTTTTTTGTACCAATGTACACACAAATTATATGACCTCTATATCTAGACATATTGTTTTGTCTGCATATAATATTCATTTGGAAGTCACATCAAGAAATCTGTATTTTGATAATATGAGAACATTAAGAAAATTAATACTCATCACTCCATATTATAAAACAAAGTGTTTCGCCGCCTCTGCCTGTCTATACGTGATAAACTCAAAAGCTACTGAACGGATTTTCATGCGGTTTTCACCAGTAGATAAAGTGATTCACGAGGAAGGTTTAGGTATATAATTTGTCAGGATTTTTTTTAATTATCAGGGCAGGACAACCTCCACCGAGCCCGCTAGTAAAATATAAAATCCACTACATCACGCAGACTAAGATCAGAAAAACTCAATGGTCACAGTTATCTCTAATTTGGGCTTTATACCTATCAACAGATGCGGTATATAAATTTCAACAAAATAGAAAAAAACTACGGCATTTTACTGTACATCTGCAATTGAACAAATAATATACAGTCTGACATAAATTAAGCGGAAGATTTCAGATGAACGTAGCAGTAAACAAGTGGGAAACAAAATGGCGGCCATCGAGATAACGACATCGCATACAATCAGCGTTTCTCGAGCATTCGCACGGAACACCGCGAATATTTCATCGCGAGCGAACCACTAAATTATCTAAATAGAGATCACTCCCCAATCAACGAGGTTTCGACAAAAATCACACCAATATAAAACACTACTAGATGTGATACTTTAATTTATATCAATTATCTAATCGAATAAACTTGTTGTTCGAATTCAGGCGAACAATTAAACGTTACGTTATTACTATACAAATAGGTAAGGCAATAAATGTATTCGATATTATCACCTGGTTATAAATCTTTTCTGTTGTTGAGAAAAATTTACAGTATCCACATAGCTCTAATATAACGTCTACAGCGTTTTTAATCCTTTGAAGTTTTAGTTGACTATAAGACGAGCCCTTAAGACACTTCGCCGCTTAGCAACAAGGTCAAGGGTAACAAAGTGGCCGAACCTCGGATAGGGCTGTTGTCTAGAATACAACGCGAATCTCTCTAAGCTAAAGTAAGCTAGCTATTCATACATATACATATGAACAGATTAGTTAACAATACACAGAGAGGTACTAACTAGCCTTAAAGAATGATTCCTTAGATGTAATATTATAGAAATGTAATTTTGTTCGAAAATAAAAAATAGCAATTTAAGACCATAGACAATAATGATGCGAAAACACTAACACTGACTCGGAAAACATTTTGAACATCGCAGCTATCGTAAAAAGACGGTAGGAATCTCGCTCTGGTCTATCACTGTTATTTCTTTAGTGTTTTTTTTTTATTGTACTTGTATTGTTTACAGAAATACTTTATACCTAATTATTCTTTTGGGAAGTCCAGAGAAGGAGTGACTCCCATATTTATATCATTCTACCGGCTACGCCATGTTAGGAGAGAAATACGTGTTCATGTAAGACTGAGTTTGTTATTTGTACCCTCGATATAGAATACATAACAACATCATTTGCATATTTTCCGCCATATAATAACATTTCAACAAACTTCTTTTACGTGCTCCTTGGATTTATTATCCGATAAATCTGTAATTTTAAATTAATGACTATTGGGCTATGCACCTATTTACTATTTTAAAGTTATATTAAAAAAGGTCAATCAAAAATTTTTAAATGTTAATTAATGTCGTATCCAGTAAAATTATGTCACTGAACACCCTCATCCGGAAACTCAGCGTTCAGCCAAAGATGGCGGGCGGAAACTCGTCGCGCCTGCTGTCATGGCCGCCGGAAGTCCTCCGCTATTTGATAAATAGTTGTTCTTCAACAGTTTTTCTCATGCAAATGAGGGGCAGGATGACGGATTGCGTTTGTCACAATTTTCGAGGATAGATTTAATTTGGGACCTCTGTGGGGTGGTTAATCCTGATGGGGACTAGCGGAAATGCTGATTGCGCGATTCCCTTTCATTTTAAAATGTATACGTTATATTTTAATATTTTATATTAACGCGAATACGTTATAAATATTTATATTAGTAATTTTTGCTCACGATTTAGGAAACTCAGGAATATTACATTTTTTCTGGATGAAAGATTATGTCCTGTTCTGACTCCTGACAATTTTATGATGGACGGTTAAATAGTTTAGGCGTGAAAGTGTAACAAACAAACAAACTTACATTGCATTTAGTATAATATATCTTAGGATCGTTGGTAAAATCACGGCTGCAATATATGTTTATTTGAAACAAATATTAAATTTTACTTATTCACTGTTTTGGAAATTATTCCAAAATCGCAATTATTGAACGTTTACTCTAGTCTCAGGTGTAATAAAATAGTGTATATGTACTAGATATTGGGATATTAGTATGTATCTGTTGAACTTATACAATCCTAATTAGCTGTCCACCTACAGCTTGTGTGTTAGACGATATTAATGTCAGTTCTAGACATCAGAGCCCGTACGAAACTTTCACGCCTTAACTGCTCAATCGATCATCTTCATTTTGCATACATTTTAAAAATATAGAAAACAACAGAAAATATGTATTCATACTATATTCATGCTAGTGAAATCACCAGGATAAACTAGATTATTTGTAAAGTATAAATCAAGCTGAAAACACAGCAAATAAATCCAATTCAGAGATGTACAACGAAATAATGTTATTTATTTTCATTAACTGTACGCCTCTGCTTTGCACTAGTGTATTAACGAAAAAAAATTTGTTCAAATGTTCCCTTAACGTAGTAAAATATCAAGACAACTGAACCACAATCTGTCAATATTTCAGAAGATCTTTTACTATTCCATATCACATTCACTCCCAATTTTTTTTTAATATTAAGAATCTTAAGTCAATTTTTTCACTTTACTCTTTTTCAAACGCTTCATTCAAATATTGTCCTGATATACCAAGAACAACCTGCAAAATGAATTACCTAATAGGTGCAGCCGTTCTAAAGTGATGTGCTTATATACATTCAACAATTAATTTTTATTCATATATATAAGTATCATAGCCATAGATATCATAGGCGTCATGATACTAGCGGGCACGGTAGACGTCGTCCCGCCCTGATAATAAAAAACCTTGTAAAATTATACACCTAAAACTTCCTCATGGATTACTTTATCTACTAGTGAGAACTGCAAGAAAATCCGTTTGGCAGTTCTTGAGTTTATCGAGAACAGACAGACAGACGTGCCAGAGGACTTTGTTTCATAATATGTAGTGATACTACTTGTATGCAGTTATATTAAGTTATTTGTAAATAACACAAAGTAATTAAATGAAAAGCCCGTGTGCAACTATTGCATATTTCGCATAAATCGCTTGTCATGCAGCAAACACAGCGCATCTGCTGTCTGTGCGTTATAATAACTGGAACACACCGTTGCATTATTTAGTATATGCTGAAATTGTAGAGTCAACAATTTTAATTATACAATTATTTATAACTAGCCTCTGCCCGCGTGGAATAATTAATTTGGGAGACCTAACACGCAGCGGAAGCTCTCAAGTGGAAAACAAACCCCGATTTTGAAACATTCTTCATTGGTGCTCCGCTTTTATTGGTTTTAGCGTGATGATATATAGCCTATAACCTTCCTCGATAAATGAGCTATATAACACTGAAAGAATTTTTCACACCGGACCGGTAATTCCTGAGATTACCCCATACAACCTCACAACCTCACAAACTCACAACGTCACAAACTTTACCTCTTTATAATAGTAGATTAGTATAGATAATCTAATATCTGTCTATCTAACATACAAGATTATATAATTTACTGTATCTTGAGATATGGTATGGTGGTTGGTTTTTTCACAAAGATAATCCTAGGCTGAGTTAAAAAATCCTGTGTTAATTAATTATATGAAAAATGAAAAAAATCTAATCGCGACTTCTAAACACCAATATTAAGGGCTCGGATTTTGACAAAGTCTTTGTTATAGTATTCCTTGACAAAATTTCATGATCATGATCACCACATTTACGTAGTGGGCGGTCGACACTACTCTTTCATTCTTCTTGTCCACTTCTTGTAGAGGATTCTTGTCCACGTAAAAAAAAAGGTATATCAATGATTAAAATTGGATTTAGCTTGTTTTGAAATGTATCGACACATACGTATATCTCAAAAAGGTGTAGATATGGCAAATTTTCTTTTTTTAAAATTAAGTTATTAGAAATATGGTTTTCTTTGCATATTTTCTACATACTACGTTTACAGTACTGGTTTATAACGTCCATTGATTAAGTTTTTGCCCGCATACGTGTGCTATGACCATTCGTAATTAATGCCTAGCCCACAGACGTGTCTAAGGCGACACGTGGGTAATGGTAATGGCGCAGATGTTTATTAGACGGTAAAGTTAGTAATCCGGAACAGTAGTAAAACCCTTGAAATTTCATTTCAATTGAAAAAGTAAATGCCTATAGATTTTTTACCACTACTGTTCCGGATTACTAACTTTACCGTCTAATAAACATCTGCGCTAGTGGGTATAAACACTGTGTCGGGTAGAGTCGAAGCAGTGTCTCGCAAGCCTTCGGGTATTGGGTAACAGTGAAACACGCTCTTCTCGCTTTCTTTTTAAAGGTAGGTGGTATAGCCACGTTGAAGCTGTTACTGGTTTCAGCATGAATGGGTCGGCTCGACCGGGGTACTACCACCCTCTCACAGAAAATCTTTGTATATTTTGCTTTTGTTGTATTTTTTTTTATTTGTCCTTAATAATACCTATAACACCAAATTTTGCACCCTTGCATTTTTGATTAGCAATTTTAGTATTTTTGTATGAACAGTATCCAAATTATTCAACGGTTGTTCGTATTACAAACAAAACGAAATCATTGATTCACTCATTAAGTCATTCAATAAACCAACTAGGTATGTGTTTGAGTGAGGCCCTCACTTGAACACACATATGAGATCATCTCTCTCACACACGTGCACATATATACACATGGTGGGAGGGTTTTGTTTTTTTCCCTCATCGAACTGAATCGAATAGTTTTAGTTCGTTTCATTCCGATATACACGTATTCATTTGTGAATCATGCAATTTCGATTGTATGGTTCACAAATGTATATATGTATGAATAGCTTAGAATAGTTAGCTAGGACAGACGCGTCTTTTTCCAGGTAACAGCCCAAGCCGAGGTGTGCGTGCACCCTTGTGTATGTTACCTAAAACCCAAATCGGTTGTGTGCCTTAAGCGCCAACCTTAGTAGTCCGGTGAAGCTGTGAAGACCCTGCCGGGTCAATAGCGTATTAAGTTCGAAAAAAAAAAAATTGAGCCCCTGAATTGTTTGTTTCTATAATTGGAAACGTCGGGAGTCGCTACATTCGGATTTTTTTTAAAATTTCGAGTTTGTAAATACAATTGGAACCGTTAGGTAATCGATTTCACCCAGACGAATTTGCGCGGATTAGCTAGTAGGTAATACATATTATATTATTTGGTTATTGTAATAAATCATAACAAAATTACAATGACTCGAACGACGCCCTCGTAGACGTACTTGATGTCGAGTCGAGCCACCGACCCGAGTGTGACGATTCACTTTCAACTGTGAAAAAAGTCGAGACAGTAATAATGCCTACCGATAGAAGTGAGAACTAAAAACAATGAAATAAATGAGATCTCCTTTAAATTTGTATATTAATTATAGTGAGAATGATAATATTTCAATATCAAAATTTGTTTATTAAAACTAGGAATATTAGTGTGGTTTTCATATCTATTGTCACTCGGAGTTATAATTATATACATTTTTGATATAAGCCGCGTAAGCGCAATACGGTCGATCATGATTACGTAGCATGTCATGACGCTAAATTATATATTTGTTTCCTGCCAAAAATTGCGTTCAACGCGCCTTAAAAGTTTTCGCTACAAAAAACCTATTAAAAAATACATGAAAATTCGTAGGTAGAAAGTTAGTGAATTGTATTAGGTGACATAGTTGTCGCCCATACCGGACCTTAAACCTAAAGTTCCATATGACTGAACGTCTAAATGTCAGACGGCAGATGTTTACGATACGGTAATGTTGCAAAAAGAAATAAAATTATAAATTCTTAAAAACACCTTTCCTAGCAAAAACACTGAAAGGTCAACGTTCGACGACTGACCACGTGCCAACGTTGCTTGATGACTCATACGTTCGTGCTTTACCACCCGTGACCATACTGGTGTATATATTTCTCAATCTAATATCAACTTTAAGTTCAGGTAGGTAAGGTCGTGTTCACGTTGTCGTAATTCTGACAGACAGGTGCGTAAGAAAATGACAGAACTGTAACGGTATTTATATGTACGAATATTCGAAAAGAGAACGTTTTACAAAATCCCTTAGGTTACCTTGTTTAAGGCGATGTTCATCCCACTCCGTTTTTAAAGTTATTTATGCACTTTTACTTACAAAAACTTATTTACCTGTACTTTAGTAAGGATTAGGTGTTTAAGTCATACAGTAACTTTTTTTTTTCGAACTGACTACGCTATTGACCTAGTAAGGTCTTAACAGCTTCACAGGAGTACTTCATATATTAACATTTAACAAGCTGTTTACTGCAGCTTACAGCTAAGTATAACCAAATCAAATCAAATTAAAAACCCTTTATTCAATTTAAGAATAAAGAAAACCTAAGAAGGCACTCATGAACGTCAAAACTACCACCGGTTCGGAAAACAACCCAGTCATCGAGAAGAACCGGCAAGAAACTCGATCTGGTTTATCTTTTTAACAAATATATATAATATTTAGAATAATAATATATTCTATATAATAGTAAATGTCACAAACGTTTT
>MU161597.1:5902-38763 GCA_015888305.1 Antheraea pernyi | reverse complement strand
GTGTCTACAGGATTTTAGTTATATCATTGCTGCCGCAAGCTTGTATTCCGCCCATAGGCAATTAAAAAATCGTCAGATTCTTTATGACTGCAGTTACTGTATAAACTTCTCTTTCAGAGTGATGCTGTTTGTTTCTATGCACGGTGCATATAGTATCTACAACAGATATGTAGGATGTATATGTGTCACTAAAGATTGATACTTATTTTGCTTTTGTTGTTTGATGATTGAAAAGTAACTTTAGGAAATTTATATTGTAGAAATACAGTCCTCTGTACAATTCGTCTGTAAAAATATTAATTATTCTTAAGCATAGAAAGAATTACAAAAGTCATTATATTTAAATGACTGTAATAGAAAATTTATCTTTTAACAACTTATCTTACTATTCTAAATTATACTTTACAGGAAGTTGCCCTATTATGCAGGCTTGTGATATTGTAATTGAATACTTCTATTTTGTTAGATAATACTTGCCTAATATATGAACATAATACTGAATTTGTTTATGTTATAAGTTTGTAGAATTTTATTTGTGTTTCATTACAGTAAATAAAATTTATTGTGTGTATGTACCTCAAATCTAGACATATTCACAAATAGTTTCAACCAATATAAAAAACAAAATTAAGTAATTGAAGATAAATAGAAAATTAGAATGTTAAGTTAGTGCTTTTTTTGTATTAACTTTTTCATTTAATTAAATTATTTTTGCTCTGGTATATAATAAATTGTAAACAGCTATAATTAAGAGATTGCACTTATCTATAGTCTAATCTTTACAAAATCATATTACGGACTATCCTTGTGTAAAACTTGTTGGTGCTTCAAATAAATAAAATATCAACATGTAATTAATAGTTGTTTTTAGGAACTTCATTGTGTATTGAATATAGGATTTAATTGACATCTAAACGTTGTTTAAAAAGTAGCATGTTTTCAGGGAAATGGGACTGTTTTGTCAGCGGTGGTTTAGCTGTTGGGTATGGAATTCTCGAAACCACCATTAAGGAAGCTGCTGAAGAAGCATCCGTAGAAGGTGATTTGGTAAAGAAATTAGTACCAGCTGGGTGTGTAAGGTATGGTATATAATTATTTAGTTCTTATAAAATAAAATACTAGCTAGTACTGTCATCACTAAAATTGTTATGTTAATTTCTCAATTTTATATCACAAATTAACTTTAATGTAAAAATTAAGCCTTATTTTGTGTAAGATATGTATATGTAATTATTTAACAAAGTATAAACGACAGCATGATATTCGTAACATATAATTCCATACGATGTTACAAGATAGGGATACATTTGTCTCAAAATAGTAGTTAACCAGTGCAGCGTTTCTATTGTGTTTATTCTAGATTTTTCTATTTATTCTTATTATAGTATTTTATTCTATTTACATTTGAACATGTGTTTAAATTCACAAATGTTACACGGAACATGTTTAGCTTGATGACCTTGTGGAGACCTTGTATACTTAATGCTAATATTTTATAATTACGAACTTAAAAGGAATTTCAATTCATTCAAATGTCCAACTGACATCTAACTATGTCTAGAAATGAACAATGCCTTAGTATGATTATCAAAATGTTGTATTTGGTATGGTATTTAAATCCGGTCATGATGATAATCATCTTAATGTGGATATTCTTGGGGCCTAGCCAAGTTACTTATCTACAATCGTTAACACCAGTAGAAAACGGAAAAAAAAATGGATATGACATATCTGAACGCTATATCACGTGACCAAAACAAATAATTATCACGTGAAATAGCATTCAGATATGTCGTATCACCTCCACACACGTGCACGCATACACGCTTACAAGTGCAACGTGCAAGTGGAAGGGTTTTATTTTTTTTCCCTTATCAAACTGAAATAGTTTAGAATATTATCCGATACGAAATATATATAAGGGTTGTTGAGGTATGTATGCTTGGTACACATATATGTTTTAACAACTCATATATGTATGAATAGTTAGCTTAGCTTAGGTTAGCTCAGATAGGTCGCGAATTGCATGTATCAGGCAACAGCCAAAGCGGAGGTGTGCCGCGCACCCTTGAGCTAGTTGTTAAAATAAAATCAGCTGAGTGCCTTAAGCGCTCGCCTTAGTAGTCCGGTGAAGCTGTTAAGACCTCGCTTGGTCAATAGCGTAGTCAGTTCGAAAAAAAAGGATTAATTCAGATATGTCATGTTTCCCCTGTTCCCCAGTTTAGTGTATGTCCATAAATTCATATGCATTTAAAATAATATGATTTCTAGTGTAATGCCAAGAAAAGAAAGAAGTAATTTAATCAAATTAAATACAATGTGAATATAGCGCAAGTTTACAAAATTCTACTCAGGGTTATTATAACTCAACTATCGATCTGGAGTTTAAAAAAATTAATTGTTTCAGTTTCTACTTTGAAAGTGAAAGGGGTTTATTTCCAAATACGGAGTATGTCTATGATCTTGAACTGCCATTGGACTTTGTGCCACAAAATGCTGACGGAGAAGTGCAAAGCTTTGAGTTACTAACCGCCGAAGAATGTGTACAGAGGGCGTTATCTCCGCAATTCAAAACCACTAGTGCTCCAGTTTTAATAGACTTTTTAATTCGTAAAGGATATATTAATCCGGAGAATGGTGAGTAATAGAATTACTCTAAGCTTGTTTGAATTAATCACATTAACTTATCAGTCAGTCCTAAACTAATTAAATTTGTTGTATAAATTGTATTCGATAATACTTAATCTTTATTTAAATTGCTTACAATTTTGCCTCAATTACATTCTTTTTGTTGTTAAAAGACTTGGATATAAAATCGATTCCATTTTTTTAAATACATAAATTACATATTATAAAACAAAGTCGTCTGCCACATCTGTCGTGTCTGTTTGCGATAAGCTCAAAAACTACTGAACGGTTTTTCATGTGGTTTTCACCAGTAGATAAAGTAATTCATGAGGAGGTCTGTCTTCCCGTCATCATACAAATTGGGAGTATTCAAGAGTAGAGTGAATAGGCTTTTAGTAGGTAAGTGCGATCCATCGTCGGCTTCATCGTCACTTACCATCAGGTGAGATTGTGGCTAAGCGCGTACTTGTAAAACGAAAAAAAAAGGTTTAGGTATATAATTTGTCAAGGTTTTTTGACAGGTTTTCAGGGCGGGATAACGTCCTCCGGCTCCGCTAGTACTTACATAAATAAAAACAATGTCACCTGATTGATTTAAGTTACAATGTGGTCTAAGATATTAAACATTTAGATTTGTATAAATATAAACAAGACTTATAAATTAGTTCGCCAAAGAAGTTTCACTTCTGACATGTGTACTTTGTACGCACGCACTTTTTTTTTTAATTATCAGGGCGGGATAATGTCCTCCGGGTCCGCTAGTACTTACATTAATAAAAACAATGTCACCTGATTGATTTAAGTTACAATGTGGTCTAAGATATTAAACACGCTAAACTATGAGAAGGATAGGCTGTCATGTGCACCTGCAGGAGCATTCCAACAGATGCTTGGCGACAGATTTTCAATTTGAGGGTGGTAGATAGCGAACGGCAGACTAAAAATACCATGCTATGGTTTATCACATTTTCCTTCACTGAAACCTTGAACTGAATCCTAAGGGTTCGAATCGAATCGAAAAATAAGCATTGCGCCATCACCGCTTCAAAAAATTAGTATAGACTGGAGAAGAGACGTGTTAATTAATATGATTTACGTTTTAAAAATGTATTTAAAAATCATGTAACCACTACGTTTATATATCTGTGAGAAATATTACAAAACACAACTTCATTATTTGAATTATATTCGAAACAATATATTGAGTGACTTTATTGGCCTGTGATTATATGTTAATATTTTTAATTACATAATACACAGTAAAGTAAATAAAGAATATGTTAGTTTGTATATTTCTGTACAGTTTTTGTCGTTTGTCCTTGTACGTTTGTCGTTATTTTAAAATTTTATCCAAGTTAACAGTTTATCTTTAAGTAAAACCAAGGAAGAAAAAGAAGAGTTATTCCGTATGGTAAAACTATGGGTATTTTGATAACTGTATCGTGTTGTATAAATATTTTAGGTATTTATTAAGTACAATAAGACTACAGATAAGTACAGTACATTATTTTCTATTGTCATGGGTGGCAAACAAACAGTTGGGCCACCTGATATTAAGTGATCACCACCGTCCATAGACACTAACAACACCGGGGGAACCGCAAGTGCGTTGCCAGCCTGTTTGGGGGGAATGGGAGGGAGGCGGAGAGGAGAGGGGAGGGGAGGTGGGTTATCCGGCGCTCTCACAGCCCGAACGAAATACAACAATGCAAGCACTGTTACTTCCCGTCGGTTTTCTGTGAGAGGGTGGTACTACCCTTAGGGAGCTGACCTATTCATGCTGAAGCCGGTAATAGCTTCAGCGTGGCTCTATCACCTACATACATAACGTATAAGTACATAATACAGTAAAGAATTATTTTGTTTAAGATAGGTGTATGTCATTTTTTAAGAAAGTATAAACGACATGATTTCCATATCTATGATTCCATAGGATGCTACAAAATAGGTTTACTTTTGAATCAAAATAGTAGTTAACCAGTGCAGCGTTTATATCGTGTTTATTCTAGATTTTACTAGATTCTTATTATAGTATTTGTTCTAGAACCAAACTATCGGTACCTGGTTGAGTTGCTGCATGTCCCTTTGCAGTCTATCTACAACTGGCCTTTTACTGCTATAGCTGCTGCCGCTGTTAACGGAGACGATCAAGCCCTACATAACGATACTTAAGCTAATAACGGAGTTACTCAACCAATATAACAAATAACGAATCAAGATGAGTCTTACTATTGTTTAAATTGGCATTACCAGTGTTTAGTGTATTCATCAAAGTTACAATTTCCAGTGATATCTGTAAGTATGAATACAAAAGTGATTATTATTATTGAAATTTGACATAATTTCTATTTTATTTCAATTGATTAAGGCCTAATATCTAATGGCCTCATGATCTATATTAAAATATAAAAATAAAATTTGATAAGCGTAGAATAAACCGCGAGTATTTCCTTTATACCGATAATGTTTAGTTATGTTATATTTGAGGATAAAATACACATTAAATGACCAAAAGTCCTGAAGTTTTTAGTAAATTATAATTGAAAATGTCATAGTTTAGCTAGATGTGGTTAATTTCTGTGATACTTTACCTGTTTGGTATAAGATATTATACAAATAATATGTTAGATTTCAGCTTATCGAATGGACCCTATATCTGTATAAGCGCCTGGGTCACTGTACACATGTTAATTTATGTATATGTTCCAGTAATTTTTTGATTTATATGTTTATAAAACATTTGATAAATATGATTGTGGAGGAGATAGTATGTTATTATTAAAATAATATGTACTGAACGTTTGTAGTATAATTTAGTTGCTAGGTGCTACATCCTAATAGACACTGTGTAATTGCGGATCGAAGAGTGTTTCTCATTTGGTATTCAGAGTGAAATTTTCATTATCTAGTCATATGAAGATGGAAATCACTGTGTGGGATTGGGTTTTATTCTTCTGATCCACTAAGTCTTTCATATATTCTTGCAAAACATAAAATTAAATGGAATAGTATAAATTAAAATATATTTACTATTAAAAAATAATAATTAAGAGAGTCATTCAGCACGATTGGAAAATAATTAATGTAACAAAAATATAAATATGATTTTAGATTTACAAAAATTATTCAAAATGTAATTTTTCTAATTTTTTTTCTATCTGTTTATTTTACCTCAGCATCAAACGCGCCTTTGAATAAATATAAATGCTTATAAGATCACTAGTATTACTTTTAATATATCTCATCCCGCTTTATGCATATTTTAAACGCAGTTACAAAGTGATAAGTGTGATAACGTATACGTGATATCAGTTCCACGGTAATTAACTGTTTTAGAGCTCTTAAAGATATTGTGTGTAATATCTGGCAACCGTAAAGTTATCAGAAAAATCTCAATTGCACTTATCTGTAAGTATAGTTTCCTTGCAGTAAACATGATAAAATAACTGCTAAATTGGCGTAACATATGTTACAATTAAAAACCCACAATATCTCTATACACTATATTGTAAGTATAGTTTCCTTGCAGTAAACATGATAAAATAACTGCTAAATTTAAAAAAGTTGATAACAATTTCAATTTTTGATTTTTTCGTTTATTATAATTCTCTATACACTAAACTGTAAGCAGTATATTTCCTTGCAGTAAATATGATAAAATAACTGCTGAATTGGCGTAATATATTTTAACATTAAAAACCCAGAATATTTTTACCGTTTATATTCAAAACAGAGTTTTATTCGATCATCAGGTTTCCGATTCATTTATTTATTATAACAAAAATGTCTTGTAGCGACCTTAAAGAAAAGTTATCAAAATGATATCTCTGTCATGAGCTCTAAAAGACAAAATATATAAATAACAATAATTGTTAATGCCCGGTTTCTCAGGTACTTTAATTGTAGTTTATCTGTTCAATAGCTTCATCGGTTCGATAACTTTTGCGTTTCTGAACACACAATGATACGATAAATGTGAGTAATACTCAACGGGCCATCTGACAGTTTATCTCATGGATAACTTTGTTGAGTCGATAACTATTGATAGCTTATCCGAGTGTCTCGGAAACCGGTCATAAGACACTTATGCTGAATGTGTAGGTGTTTCTTGTATTATAGACATTTTTAAACCCGATGGCCTGACCGTCCTATTTTAATACTGAGATTATTTGATGTACTCGTATATCGAGAGCTATCGACGTATTTACGTACGGTATTTCAACCAGATTGATATGTTTTTATGAAACGTTAGAAAAATGTATATATGTAATACCAAGTTTTAGAATTATATTTGACTTTAGGAAACCTGTTAAAACGCAGTGTGTTTTTTAAATGTAATTTATTTGAAGTTAGTCCAGACTATGACTTTGTATTTTTTATCTATACTATAATACTATAAAGAGATAAGTTTGTGACGTTGTAGGGGGTAATCTCAGGTACTGGTCTGATTTAAAAAAATCCTGTCAGTGTTATATAGCTCATTTATCGAGGAAGGTTATAGGCTATATATCATCACGCTAAGACCAATAGGAGCGGTGCACTAATGGAGAATGTTTCAAAATTGAGTTTTTTTTTCCTCTTGAGAGCTTCCGCTGCGTGTTAACGTTAGCCCAAAGTATCTATTCCACGTAGTCGCGGGCAAGGCTAGTATTATTATATGTGTAAAAGTAAGTATTGATTGCCGCCGCAAGGAAAAACACATTTTACACATAAATTAGAGAAAAATCGAAAAGTCCGTAGCCTGCGTATTTAACAAAGTACCTACATCTAACTCGGAGTGTAATGAGATGATAATGAGAACGGATGATAATAGATGAACAGAAAAATATTAAATGCGTATTTTTTCCTGATTCCAAACGTTTATAAAACTATGTTGCAAATAAAATGGCAGATACGTCATTTTTGCTTTGGAAGGTAGTGTATATATCACCTTATCAGGGAAATATTTCTGCCTGAGGAAAGGCAACTCTCAAACTTCGATTAAATAATGATTTTTTCTAAAGGTTTCCTCACAAACGAACATTTCAGCTTCTGAATGTTTTTGCTTGGCGTCATCCGATAATGTTACCTATTCAAATTAGCAAATGTACGCGGCTCTTTAAAAATCATTAGTTCATACTAGGACGCAATCCTGCGGCGACATTATTACGGTATTCCGTCGGTCTGAGTCACTCAATACATGACTCACTATAAACTAGCCTTAAATAGAACCGCGTTTCTGAGGCACGAAACAGATAAATACAGGAAACCGGTTCTTGCGATAAAGGCAAGTACGTAAAAACACATACGTATGACTATTTTACTATTGGTACAATTTATTACATACTAGCAGACACCCGCGACTTTGCGTTGTTTATTATGTTAATAATATATGTGGGCTGAACGGGTAGTGATTATAAAAATTGTAGTTTTTTAAACTCAGTTCAATGAAGATATCATGGTATTTTTTTTTAAATACAAATAGCAAGTGTAACTAACCAAACCAAAACCAAGTAAAACAAAAAAATATCCAATAGTTTTTCTGTGATGCGCGCATAACGGCAGACTTGTACGATTTTCTTCTTATATATTATTCAGTTAAATATGTAAACGTTTTTTATTGAGGTTAAACAATCAAATCGAGGTTAAACAGAGCTTTTTTTTCTCATACTGACTACGCTATTCGCCTAGCAAGGCCTTAACAGCTTCACCGGACTACTAAGGCGTGCGCTTAAGGCACTCACTCGAGGTTTGGCAGCCGTCTATCAGGTTCTTGAGGTTATTTCATAGATTGTAGGTTGCCAGTCATGAGAGCTCAGTGGGTATGCCTCGGTGTCAATGAATTTGGCTATAATTAATTAATTAGGGCTTTTAATTTTAGGTTTATTTACTGCTCTAAATATAATTATTAATGCTCATATTTTTATTATATTGAAATATCATGTATGAGATACATGAAAATATTTTTTTTAATTTTATCAATTAATTATTTGTATTTTTTTTCTTCATTACACTCCACACTGTGTAATTTAATTCATATTTGGAGTAAATATCATAAACATCACCAATGTGATTATACTTTTCTTTAGTTTCGTAGACTCAATTCAATATTGATTTGTATGATAAATATTGTAGTGGATGTTACTTTGCACTTCCGTCTAGAATTGATTGACCACTACCACGTCTCAATGCAACAAAAAGTGTTTTTTTTTTCTAAATACATTTTTTAAATTAAAACCCCGTTCGTTGGTTGAACCTGACGGCGGTTGACTCTGTATATATATATATACAATACAATCAGTACATAGTAACAGTGGATTATAGTGATGTTACTTTGCACTTCCGCCTGGAATTGATTGACCACTACTACGTAGACGTAATGTTGGATTTCCGCAAAGTAACGCCTTCTTCAATCAAATTGATTTGTATAGTGTTTATAAAAACACATTTGTCACATACTAAAAACAACTAAATTTTAAAAAGACCTGAGCAGAAGCTGCTTTCTTAGAATAAAATTATATATTTAAAATGAATATAAACGTCGACCGTTGTAAATTTAGTGATTAATTGTTGGACATTCGTAAGTAAATCCATCATTCGTTGGTTGAACCTGACGGCGGTTGACCCTGTATTATATATTATGATTATAGTGCTGTTACTTTGCATTTCCGCCTGGAATTAATTGACCACTACTACGTAGACGTAGTACGTACGTAGACGTAATGTTGGATTTCCGCAATGTAACGCCTTCTTCAATCAAATTTTTTGTATAATGTTTATAAAAACACATTTGTCACATATTAAAAACAACTAAATTTTAAAAAGAACTGAGTTGAAGCTCCTTTCTTAGAATAAAATTATATATTTAAAATGAATATACACGTCGACCGTTGTAAATTTAGTGATTAATTGTTGGACATTCTGTAAGTAAATCCATCAATAGCTCTTGACCAGATCATGATAATAATACGGTAGAGATTTTAATATATTTGTTTAAAATTCTTTTCAGTACACATTCTCTAGTAATTATGTACTTATTTCTGTATTACACTGCTATAAATGTTGAGAGAAGAGCGCTTTGAATAGTATGTTTTTTTAAAACCCTATGTGTATCTAAATGTAATAGTGACTCACGTAGAAGAGGTTATCCGAATGAGATTTTAGTTAATTAACTAAATTGCATTTTGTACAAGTGTAGCAGTACGAGTAATTGTTAAATATACAAAAAAAAAGATTGTTAAATTTCTGTTTACCATATTATCGATGCACCTTTATACATTTCTATGAACCGATTTTGGTGAAAGATTTTGTAGTGAGGGAAGGTCTCCTCTTTCGTTCCCGCACACACCGTGGTTCTTCAGTGATATCTCGAGTGGATGGAGCCCCCGAGATATTACTATCGTGATACAGTGACTCACCTACATCACTTGTACTCACATTTGAGATCACCTCACACATGTAGACACTTTGAGCAAAATTGTTTAATACAATAGAACCTCAGTAAGTCGAACTTCAAGGGAGATGTAAATAAAATTGAGTTAGAAAGGTTTAGTCACTGTTCTATAAATATTGATGTAGACACTTTGAGCAAAATTGTTTAATACAATAGAACCTCAGTAAGTCGAACTTCAAGGGAGATGTAAATAAAATTGAGTTAGAAAGGTTTAGTCACTGTTCTATAAATATTGATGTAGACACTTTGAGCAAAATTGTTTAATACAATAGAACCTCAGTAAGTCGAACTTCAAGGGAGATGTAAATAAAATTGAGTTAGAAAGGTTTAGTCACTGTTCTATAAATATTGATGTAGACACTTTGAGCAAAATTGTTTAATACAATAGAACCTCAGTAAGTCGAACTTCAAGGGAGATGTAAATAAAATTGAGTTAGAAAGGTTTAGTCACTGTTCTATAAATATTGATGTAGACACTTTGAGCAAAATTGTTTAATACAATAGAACCTCAGTAAGTCGAACTTCAAGGGAGATGTAAATAAAATTGAGTTAGAAAGGTTTAGTCACTGTTCTATAAATATTGATGTAGACACTTTGAGCAAAATTGTTTAATACAATAGAACCTCAGTAAGTCGAACTTCAAGGGAGATGTAAATAAAATTGAGTTAGAAAGGTTTAGTCACTGTTCTATAAATATTGATGTAGACACTTTGAGCAAAATTGTTTAATACAATAGAACCTCAGTAAGTCGAACTTCAAGGGAGATGTAAATAAAATTGAGTTAGAAAGGTTTAGTCACTGTTCTATAAATATTGATGTAGACACTTTGAGCAAAATTGTTTAATACAATAGAACCTCAGTAAGTCGAACTTCAAGGGAGATGTAAATAAAATTGAGTTAGAAAGGTTTAGTCACTGTTCTATAAATATTGATGTAGACACTTTGAGCAAAATTGTTTAATACAATAGAACCTCAGTAAGTCGAACTTCAAGGGAGATGTAAATAAAATTGAGTTAGAAAGGTTTAGTCACTGTTCTATAAATATTGATGTAGACACTTTGAGCAAAATTGTTTAATACAATAGAACCTCAGTAAGTCGAACTTCAAGGGAGATGTAAATAAAATTGAGTTAGAAAGGTTTAGTCACTGTTCTATAAATATTGATGTAGACACTTTGAGCAAAATTGTTTAATACAATAGAACCTCAGTAAGTCGAACTTCAAGGGAGATGTAAATAAAATTGAGTTAGAAAGGTTTAGTCACTGTTCTATAAATATTGATGTAGACACTTTGAGCAAAATTGTTTAATACAATAGAACCTCAGTAAGTCGAACTTCAAGGGAGATGTAAATAAAATTGAGTTAGAAAGGTTTAGTCACTGTTCTATAAATATTGATGTAGACACTTTGAGCAAAATTGTTTAATACAATAGAACCTCAGTAAGTCGAACTTCAAGGGAGATGTAAATAAAATTGAGTTAGAAAGGTTTAGTCACTGTTCTATAAATATTGATGTAGACACTTTGAGCAAAATTGTTTAATACAATAGAACCTCAGTAAGTCGAACTTCAAGGGAGATGTAAATAAAATTGAGTTAGAAAGGTTTAGTCACTGTTCTATAAATATTGATGTAGACACTTTGAGCAAAATTGTTTAATACAATAGAACCTCAGTAAGTCGAACTTCAAGGGAGATGTAAATAAAATTGAGTTAGAAAGGTTTAGTCACTGTTCTATAAATATTGATGTAGACACTTTGAGCAAAATTGTTTAATACAATAGAACCTCAGTAAGTCGAACTTCAAGGGAGATGTAAATAAAATTGAGTTAGAAAGGTTTAGTCACTGTTCTATAAATATTGATGTAGACACTTTGAGCAAAATTGTTTAATACAATAGAACCTCAGTAAGTCGAACTTCAAGGGAGATGTAAATAAAATTGAGTTAGAAAGGTTTAGTCACTGTTCTATAAATATTGATGTAGACACTTTGAGCAAAATTGTTTAATACAATAGAACCTCAGTAAGTCGAACTTCAAGGGAGATGTAAATAAAATTGAGTTAGAAAGGTTTAGTCACTGTTCTATAAATATTGATGTAGACACTTTGAGCAAAATTGTTTAATACAATAGAACCTCAGTAAGTCGAACTTCAAGGGAGATGTAAATAAAATTGAGTTAGAAAGGTTTAGTCACTGTTCTATAAATATTGATGTAGACACTTTGAGCAAAATTGTTTAATACAATAGAACCTCAGTAAGTCGAACTTCAAGGGAGATGTAAATAAAATTGAGTTAGAAAGGTTTAGTCACTGTTCTATAAATATTGATGTAGACACTTTGAGCAAAATTGTTTAATACAATAGAACCTCAGTAAGTCGAACTTCAAGGGAGATGTAAATAAAATTGAGTTAGAAAGGTTTAGTCACTGTTCTATAAATATTGATGTAGACACTTTGAGCAAAATTGTTTAATACAATAGAACCTCAGTAAGTCGAACTTCAAGGGAGATGTAAATAAAATTGAGTTAGAAAGGTTTAGTCACTGTTCTATAAATATTGATGTAGACACTTTGAGCAAAATTGTTTAATACAATAGAACCTCAGTAAGTCGAACTTCAAGGGAGATGTAAATAAAATTGAGTTAGAAAGGTTTAGTCACTGTTCTATAAATATTGATGTAGACACTTTGAGCAAAATTGTTTAATACAATAGAACCTCAGTAAGTCGAACTTCAAGGGAGATGTAAATAAAATTGAGTTAGAAAGGTTTAGTCACTGTTCTATAAATATTGATGTAGACACTTTGAGCAAAATTGTTTAATACAATAGAACCTCAGTAAGTCGAACTTCAAGGGAGATGTAAATAAAATTGAGTTAGAAAGGTTTAGTCACTGTTCTATAAATATTGATGTAGACACTTTGAGCAAAATTGTTTAATACAATAGAACCTCAGTAAGTCGAACTTCAAGGGAGATGTAAATAAAATTGAGTTAGAAAGGTTTAGTCACTGTTCTATAAATATTGATGTAGACACTTTGAGCAAAATTGTTTAATACAATAGAACCTCAGTAAGTCGAACTTCAAGGGAGATGTAAATAAAATTGAGTTAGAAAGGTTTAGTCACTGTTCTATAAATATTGATGTAGACACTTTGAGCAAAATTGTTTAATACAATAGAACCTCAGTAAGTCGAACTTCAAGGGAGATGTAAATAAAATTGAGTTAGAAAGGTTTAGTCACTGTTCTATAAATATTGATGTAGACACTTTGAGCAAAATTGTTTAATACAATAGAACCTCAGTAAGTCGAACTTCAAGGGAGATGTAAATAAAATTGAGTTAGAAAGGTTTAGTCACTGTTCTATAAATATTGATGTAGACACTTTGAGCAAAATTGTTTAATACAATAGAACCTCAGTAAGTCGAACTTCAAGGGAGATGTAAATAAAATTGAGTTAGAAAGGTTTAGTCACTGTTCTATAAATATTGATGTAGACACTTTGAGCAAAATTGTTTAATACAATAGAACCTCAGTAAGTCGAACTTCAAGGGAGATGTAAATAAAATTGAGTTAGAAAGGTTTAGTCACTGTTCTATAAATATTGATGTAGACACTTTGAGCAAAATTGTTTAATACAATAGAACCTCAGTAAGTCGAACTTCAAGGGAGATGTAAATAAAATTGAGTTAGAAAGGTTTAGTCACTGTTCTATAAATATTGATGTAGACACTTTGAGCAAAATTGTTTAATACAATAGAACCTCAGTAAGTCGAACTTCAAGGGAGATGTAAATAAAATTTAAATTCCCCTTGGAAGTCTAGTCTAGTCAGGAGTCTAGTGTATTGAATGATTTTGCTCAAAGTGTCTACATCAATATTTATAGAACAGTGACTAAACCTTTCTAACTCAATTTTATTTAGACTAGACTAGACTTCCAAGGGGAATTTAAATAAAATCTAGTTACAATGGTTTACTTTCTATCCCATAAATAAAAATGTCGCCATTTTCAGCAAAATCATTCAATACAGCAGATCTCAAGGAGATATAATAAAATCTAATTATAGAGGTTTGGTTTCTCTCCTATAAAGAGTACCAATCCTCCAGAAAAAGGGGTTAGACTAAAATAAATCTACATTAATGCAAGCAAAAGCTAATCATACATTTGGTGACAAATCCATCACATTGACTCTTGTAGTTTGTCGCTCGCGTTTTGGGATCAATATGGCATGATGTTATACTAGGTGAAAGATTAAACACTAGCGTTCTAGTATATGACACTTCATGGTCACATTTAACTTATAAAATAATAATATCAAAACAAATACTAATAAACAACCAAGAAAACCTAAGTAAAAGTTTGTTTTAAGATTTTCAAAAGTATAAACACAATAGTAATAAATCTAGGTGTAATGACCGGTCTCAAAAGCTGCAAGGGGCGACCCGGAGTTAATAACTTTCGAGTTAAAAACGAGTGCAGAGTATCCTCCATGAATATTGCTACTGTCTAAACATTCAGCCAGTATATTGTAGATTTCATGGTGTTCGCCTTTATTTTTAGATTTCACTGAACATACCATCAGGTAATCTGGGAAATACATCGTGCTACAAGAAAAAACATGCATTCAACTGGAAGCTTTACCTTAATGGTACGAATTGCTGGTCAAAGTTCTTCATATAATGAGAACAATCCATATCGTCATGGACCTGACCACGTCCTGTCGACCCGAATGTCTCTATAGCGTAGAATTCATTCTCCTCCATACGTGTCGTTTCTCCGCCCTTCACTATTGGTACTGTTTTACCGGCATGAATCCCTATGGAGATATTAATTACTCATGAGATCAAAATTAATAATTATATTTTTAAAAGTACCAACTCACTACCCTTGATAGATGAAATGACGAAAATTATTTCCCTGAAAGATACTTTATTTAATAAAAATTATAATAATATAATAAGAATGAGCGAATAGATACGTATATAAGCAAATTTAACACATAGCGGATATAAGTACCTTAATGTATTAAATGTGTACCTCAAAATGCTAGAGAAATTTGAAATTTGAAGGAATGTGCATATAATTTAAAGGTATACATTGAGACGGTTTAAAAAATACCCTGACTGTTTCTTTGATAGTTTTGTGTTTACGGTCACTTGGACAACTTTTAATTATCTATTCTATACATATAATAAAAATGAAGTGTCTGTATGTAACATCAAAATAACATTTTTTTACTGATTGGGCGTGAAAGTATACACGCAACTGAGAACAAAAATGCAATTTTTAAAATTTTTGTCGGTCTGTCTGTAATCTCTGAAGCGGCTGGATCGATTTTGACGGGAATTTCACTAGCAGATAGCTGAAATTAAGGCGGGTTACTTAGGCTACTCTAAACTAGACTATGTGTTAACCACGGTTTCGTCCGCAATGCTATCTCTAAAACGGTTGGGCCAATTTTCACGGAACTTTTACTGACAGATAGCGAACATAATAAAAAGTCATTTAATCGGTTTTCATTTAGACTAGCTTTAACCGTGGCTTCGCCCGCAGTGCTATCTCGAAAACGGTTCTACCGACTTTTACGGGAATTTCACTGGCAGATAGCTGATGTTATAAAAAGTAATTCAAGCAATTTTAGTTTATACTAGCTGTTAACCGTGGTTTCGCCCGCAATGCTATCTCTAAAACGGTTAGACCAGTTTTTACGACACTTTCACGGGCAGATAGCTGACTTTACAAAAAGTAATTTAAGCAATTTTAGTTTAGACTAGCTGTTACCCACGACTTTGTCTGCATGAAATTTAGCAAGATTTCAACTCATTCTTTATTTTTCATAAGAGAAATAATTATCAGCTTATTGTTTAAAATTCGACATTATAATTATTAATAACATTAAAGATATAGAGGTCTTCCTAATAAGATCTTAGATTATAAACGTATTACGTAAAGTGTTGTTTATAATACAATTTCTCGCAGAACAGACAAGCGTTTATTTTTTGTATGGTCACAAAATTTTAATTATAATAATGGAAATGTATATTAAATGTAATGTAAATCTTAATAATAATATTTTAAGTTATTGTTTAATTAGTTCCTTATACAGTATAAGTGAGGACTGAGGTAGTTACATGGTGGGTTAAGGTTCCAAATGTGTTGATCATGACAAACGTCATTTGGCACGCGCTCGTTGTATTAATATATCTAATGTACACGTTACATGATACTTTTAGTGGCGTGCGCGTCGTACTTACAATTGTCTTTAAAGAGCGTTTCTGTAATTGTACATAGTCTCACAATTCTATAATTCTTTAATACGATTTTAAAAAACGCGTGCGGGGAGCTGCGGGCACATCTAGTCTACAATATTAATTTCAAGTACACCTATTCCAAGTACCCTTGCTACATTAGCGCCATTCTCTCAATTTATGGAATTATTATTTGATACATTTCAGTAGCCCTTGTTTTTGGGTGAAGATATGATATGATATACTATATGAATAATATAAGATACTCCGTCTTACTGCTATCCTACATAATACGATAGATTTTACCTCCAAGAGCCCCATTAAATACTTCACAATAAAAAGCTGCGAATCATGTGAAGTATGTTTTATTCATAACTTACTGTAAGGCCCAATAGAATGTCCATTAAGATTACGAATTGGTTTGACTTGATATACTTTTCCATCCAATTCCACTTCATGTGATTCCATTACCTATAAATAAATATAGACTTACAATGACAAACAAACAATCAATAAAACCATTTGAATAATTTTTCATTACCTCTTGAACGGCAGCTCCAACATCACACAGTCTAGCGTCAACACCGGAGGCCTTAATGCCAGCTTCTGTAGCCTCTTGTACACCTTTCACCAAAGGATCGTAACGTGGATTGAAGTGTAGAGTGAAGGCACAGTCGATGATACGTCCGTTTATGTGGGTTCCAAAGTCTATCTTCACCACATCATCATATTCCAATACAGTGGTGTCACCTACGTTCAAATTACCAATTGGTGTCAAATGGATATATTACAACAGTATAAAGTACCACCAAGTTGACCACAGTCGCATCTAATGTTAAATGCCGATTAAGATGGTATACATGTTAAACCTAGGAATATACCAAATAGTGCTTTTTCTAAGTTTGACGACCGCTAGCTACTCAAGTTGAAAATCTGTCACTAAGCACCTTTTGGTATATTCCTAGGTTTAACATGTATACCATCTTAATCGGCATTTACGTTTGCAGTAAAGGGAACAATGCTGAAATGAAGTCAGTACTACCATTGGGACGGCATATTTTAATAGCGTCTGGCATCGAGCCACTGTCGACGACACGCCCTAATGTTTTCCTGTTTCCTTGTAATGTGCCTACTTAACGAACTAAACTTTCTTATCGAACAGTCTCACAACTTTGTCCAGTTTCAACGTAACATCATTAAATAAATATGGGTGTTTGGAATTTATGAAAACGGTGAACTAATCCAACTTCATTTGCTTCATCAGTTGATCTAATATTCATTAACTATTATAGTTAAGTTCTGGCTGGATCTTGAAGATTATGTAGTGGATTTTATATTTTATTCATAAGCTTATATTGTTTTGCTCAAAATTTTGTAATATCGGTTGCGTTAGGCACTATAATTTTTTAAATAATTTGGCGGTCAGTCCGGCGTCGGCGGCCAGTCCGGCGTCGGTCTCGCGGACTCTTCCGGCACTTCGACCTGCCATATGTGGAGATTCGCGGTCGATTGTTGGTTTGTCCCTGTTCGTGTGGGTCGGTTGCTCCGAGGTTAAACTGTCTGGTGTCGATCGGTCCTGGTTCACTTGGTCTCGGATCAGTTGCTTTTGCTTTCTCTCTCTCTTTGTGCTTGTCTTTGTTTGTTATGGTACCATGCAAGTTGTACCTTATTGTAGTAGCTGTGATTCGCTAACACTCACAGCAGTGGAGTAATTTCCCGGCATTGGGTGGGGGCGCCCGCTGTCATAACGGGAACCCGTCGAATGAAGTACGGGTCACAGGCTGCTGCTTCTAGAGGAAACATGAGGGTGCTAGACACTCTCGGGACGTAGGGACCTGTGGCGACCCGAGCGCGTGACCAGGGCGCGGAGAATGCTCACGCGATCCACCTGGTTCACACTTTCGCGCCACGCGACCGGTGGGGTTTTTAGCCGGTATGAATCGCGGCATAACCCTCCAGCTGTTGCTCCTGTCCCCAACGACAGCTGGAGGTGTATCCTATGCAGGATTGTCTCCACCTAAAAAAAAAAGGTACTATAATTTGGTTATTATACACAAGTGGAGTAGAAGGGAAATAATACAACGGAGCATTCTGTATTGGCATAAAAACTCCCTGGAAAGTTCTAGCAAGACGACCACCATCTTGTTAGTTAATTAAAATGATCGCAAGGAACTTGTAATATCACTAACTACTCGACAATGTCAGTAATAATCCACTAGAAGATTCGTTGTCAAAAGTAAAATAAAGAAAGAACTTTTATAGTTAATCTATTTACTAGTACTATACAATTTTTGTTCAGTAACTAACGTGTTATATTTTGTACTAGCTTCTGCCCGCGACTTCGTCCACGTGGAATAATTACTTTGGGCTAACTAACACGCAGCGGAAGCTCTAAAAGGAAAAAAAAACTCGATTTAGAAACTTTCTTCATTGGTGCTCCGCTTCTATTGGTCCTAGCGTGATGATATATAGCCTTTCTCAATAAATAAGCTATTTAACACTGAAATAATTTTTCAAATCAGACAAGTAGTTCCTGAGATTACCGCATTCGACCAACTAAACAAACAACCCTCTATAATATTACTACTCTTATCTCGTACTTAGCTCGAACCGTCATTTAAATCACAATACTTTTTGATAGATTGGACCGATTTTATTGAAATAATAACTAAGTTGCTCTCGATGATATGTTTTATGAATCTCTTGGTGAGATTTTATTGTGAACAGAGTACTTTAGCAATGCTACGTGTTCACAGACAGACAGGCATATAGACAGACAGACATTTACACTCTTACTATATGTATAGATGATTATATTTAATAACAATGTTTCTATAAATCAAATTATTACTTGAGAAAGTTTTGGAAACCATGTTATTGTTACTGGATATATTTGGTCAAGTGTTTAAATATTGTGTTAAAAGATTTGAAATTAGTGCTATTTTTTTAAGTTGTTGGTGTAATTTATAATACAAATAGTATATACTAGAAAGTCCTGTGTGCAGCATACAATACATATAGATTGATGGATATATAAATAGTTATCACTAAATATTCAAAATCACGAAACAAAAATACCTGTATTTGGAGTATAATGTGCGGCACAGTGATTGCGACTGCAGCCAGTCGGGAAAGCCAGTCCCGCTTTAAGTCCATCTTCTCCAATCAAGCGTCTTGCTGTGGACTCTAGTTCCTCGCATATTTGTATCATTGTCATCCCTGGTTTTATCCAATCACGTATATATTTGCGTGTCTTTAATAATGAGAAGGATTATTAGATATTAGATATAATTATTAGAGATTGATATAATTTTCATTAAGACAAGGCCAATTTTATGATAGACTAGCTGACACGTGCCCACTTCGTTCGGCGGTAATAGGCATTATCAAGCTACAACTTTTTTCTAGAACTCAATCATATATCTCTCATTGTTAAGGCAGCATTCGAAAGAAACGTTTTCGTTCGACCATTTTTTCTCCGACTCTGCAGATATTACCCCCTACAACCTCACACACTTTACCTCTTTATGATATTAGTATAGATAATATAATTAGTTAATAGCTTCTGCCCGCGACTTCGTACGCGTGGAGTGGTTATTTGGGACTAAGACGCAGCGGGAGCTCTAAAAAGGAGAAAATACCCCGATTTCGCAACATTCTTCATTGCTGCTCCGCTCCTATGAGTCTTAGCGTGATGATTTAACCTATAACCTTCCTCGATAAATGAGCTATATAACACTGAAAGAATTTTTCAAATCAGACCAGTTGTTCCTGAGATTAGCACATTCAACCAAATCCTCCAGCTTTATAATATTTGTATAGATAACACTCGGTTATTGAACAAACAATTATATTTATACAAAACTTACTAATGTGCAGAAATTAAACCTGCAACCAAATCGGATCAGGGTAATCTCAGGCTAAAACACACACATACGTCAAGTAGTATTTTAACGCCTATCTTATATAAAATGTGGAAGTAAGATGGCATATTCTCAATATCGGTGGTGAAAAAGAAATAGTTATACGTTGCTTAGATACGGAGGGATTGACGTGGTAGTCATAAAAAATAAGGTAGTTAGCCAACTTTTACCAAGGCGCTGTCGATGCTCTTGTGACATATCTACACCTTTTTAGTTATAATATTGTTGGATTTCAAGACGATTTTCCTTCACCGAAAAATCTGACTCAGCCACAGGAATTCGAATTTAAGATGATCGACCTGGTATTTGAAAATGCTATCATCTGAGCTATAATTACTATAGATTTTCAATAATTAAAAACCAATTATATAGTACGCAATAGACCTGATATACCCACGTTGGAAAAGTCCTGTGTGCAGCATACAATTCATATAGATTGATGGATATATAAATAGTTATCACTAAATATTCAAAATCACGAAACAAAAATACCTGTATTTGGAGTATAATGTGCGGCACAGTGATTGCGACTGCAGCCAGTCGGGAAAGCCAGTCCCGCTTTAAGTCCATCTTCTCCAATCAAGCGTCTTGCTGTGGACTCTAGTTCCTCGCATATTTGTATCATTGTCATCCCTGGTTTTATCCAATCACGTATATATTTGCGTGTCTTTAATAATGAGAAGGATTATTAGATATTAGATATAATTATTAGAGATTGATATAATTTTCATTAAGACAAGGCCAATTTTATGATAGACTAGCTGACACGTGCCCACTTCGTTCGGCGGTAATAGGCATTATCAAGCTACAACTTTTTTCTAGAACTCAATCATATATCTCTCATTGTTAAGGCAGCATTCGAAAGAAACGTTTTCGTTCGACCATTTTTTCTCCGACTCTGCAGATATTACCCCCTACAACCTCACACACTTTACCTCTTTATGATATTAGTATAGATAATATAATTAGTTAATAGCTTCTGCCCGCGACTTCGTACGCGTGGAGTGGTTATTTGGGACTAAGACGCAGCGGGAGCTCTAAAAAGGAGAAAATACCCCGATTTCGCAACATTCTTCATTGCTGCTCCGCTCCTATGAGTCTTAGCGTGATGATTTAACCTATAACCTTCCTCGATAAATGAGCTATATAACACTGAAAGAATTTTTCAAATCAGACCAGTTGTTCCTGAGATTAGCACATTCAACCAAATCCTCCAGCTTTATAATATTTGTATAGATAACACTCGGTTATTGAACAAACAATTATATTTATACAAAACTTACTAATGTGCAGAAATTAAACCTGCAACCAAATCGGATCAGGGTAATCTCAGGCTAATAAAGTTATAGGCTATATATCATCACGCTAAGACCAATAGGAGCGCAGCACCAATGAAGAATATTTCAAAATCAGAGTTTTTTTTCCTCTTGAGTGCATCCGCTGCATGTTAGCGTTAGCCCAAAGTAACTTCTCCACGTGAACGAAGTCGCGGCCAGAGGCTAGATAAGAATATAGTTGAAAAAGCTTTTGATTAAATAACAATTATTCAAATAATAAGTCCCTTATAGTCATTGTGCCTAGAAAAAATACAGATTACTCTATATAATTGATACATGGGACATAAATTGTAAGTTTACTTAGTATGGTTAAAAATGGTATGAAAATAACACTGGGATAATATGCTAACATGATACAATAATATTAACATGACAGAAACTTTTCTTTTTAAATTAAATAGTAATCAACTGTAATGTATTGTAAACCATGTTAAACTGAATTTGCAAATCTAATAAAAATAAGTGAATTAATATCCATGTAGTATGAGATTTATGTGGATTGCTTATCTATAATTTTTAGGTAACAAGTGTAACAGGATAGGGTTTTAATCTTTACCTGCCTATGGGCTTCTGCAGCTTGCCTGATTTCTTGATAGATATCTTGATGCTGTGGACTCTAGTTCCTCGCATATTTGTATCATTGTCATCCCTGGTTTTATCCAATCACGTATATATTTGCGTGTCTTTAATAATGAGAAGGTTTAAAGTTATTAGAAATTGATATAATTTTTATTAGGACAATGCCAATTTTATGATAGAGTAGTGGAACCTGCGATTGCGCACGCGTTTCTATTTGTTTGTTGGTATTATTTTTGGTAATTAGGATTTATTGTAATATATAGTTGAGTTAACATAATTGATATTGTGAACAAAATCTGTAGTGAAATATCTACTCATACCAATTCATGATAATCATCTGTATATTATAGAAGCTAACATCCTTCCACCTATTAGCGAGTTATAGTAAAATGAATAGTATAAAAATAATTTCCATGATAAACTACTTTCCGTCAAACACCTATTTTTATATGTATAAGTGATGAAGTAAAAAATGTGGTTGTCCTTATAGGTTTATGACTTAGACATGTGTAAGAAGATGTTTGCATTTAAAAGTATCTAATTACTAAGTTCCTGAGATTACCCCTAAAATGTCACAAACTTTACCTCTTTATAATATTAGTATAGATTACTAACTTAGTAATTAGATACTTTTAAATGCAAACATCTTGTTAGTCAGCTATTGTATTTCCAAACTGGAATCTTTAGCACTGAGAGATAATACACCTTTCTACTTTTATCTATTTCTACATTTCAGACATCATTTTCAAAATCTGATTTTTTTTTATGTAGCACGGCAAAATGACTGCACACTGCCTGATGGTAAGCATAGTCCGTATGGTAAGCATAGCACCGAGTCACACAGTATCCATCGCCGGTCGCCGCTGTTATACCGACTTGCGAACAGCTGGATATGCACAGGCTGATCCCGAAATACGACCCGCAGAAGCGAATCACTATTATGGGTTTTTTCGCCATATACATGGTGGTCGCGACCCAGTCAGGATGTAAAACCCTACCACCCCGCAAAGATCAGTAGGATCAAGGATTATTACCCCGAACATCTAAACTTTACCTGTCTTTACAATATTAGTATAGATATAGTATTGAATGGCAATTGCAAACGCCTAAATTAATTATTCTAATCGTAAATTTACAACCCTGCATCCAATAATTCCAATACTCATCAGTATTTGGAGAACAAATTTTATCAAATATCGAAACAACCCATGTATTGACAAAACTCTATTAGATACTTTTAAGACTTATTGTGTAGGTTTATGTTTTCTAAACAAAGGTTCTGAACTTGATTCTGGAATCACCCATTGGTTAGCAACGCCGCAATAAGTAATTTTTTAAAAAGAAACATAAGTTGACTCAATTTTTGTCATTGTGCTCCATATTTTGTTACTACTGGGTGTTAGGTTAGACGCCGGCAATATTTTTACAGAACAATCATTTGTCTTATTTGGTTCTAAATAAATTTGTCCTAATTATCTCAAAAAAAGCATAACTGATTTTCACTCAGCATCAGATGATTTACACAAAAAGCGCGATGAGCCGTCGTTTTCAACGTGCGCAGTCCAGCCCGCGTCCTACACCTCGACCCGCGCCTCGCTTCCCATTATTCGACCGTGCGGCATTCCAGAGATAAGCAGTTACGTAATGATTAACCTTGAAAAGATCCCATTTAATTCTGTTCATTGAACCTAGGTGTGATTTTTTACGTTTAAAGTATCGTTTCCATACCTTTAAAAACATAATTTATCTAAGGTTCTCTTCGTTGTGTATCAGTATTAGTTTTAATATTATTATCTTATATTTTAAATTTGACCCCACTATCCTGGTGTTGTTAGTGTTTATAGACGGTGGTGGTCACTTAACACCGGGTGACCAAACTGTTCGTTCGCCTGCTATGACATAAAAAAAAACTTGAAATAATCTATACTAATATCATAAATCTAACCCTAGTTTTGTTGAACGCGCTAATCTCGGGGACTACTGGTCCGATTTGAAAAATTCTTCCAGAGTTAGGTAGCTCATTTATCGAGGGAGGCTATATATCATCACACTATAACCAATAGGAGCACAGCACCAATGAAGAATATTTCAAAACCAGAGTTTTTTTTTTCTTTTTGAAAGTTTTCGCTGGGTGTTAACGTTAGCCCAATGTAACTATTCCACGCGGACGAAACCGCGAGAACAGCTAATTTGCGGACGAAGTCGCGGGCAGAGACTAGTTAAGAATATAGCTGAAAAAACTTTTGATTAAATAACAATGATTCAAATAACAAAGTCCCATATAGTCATTACGCCTTGAAAAATTACAGATTACTATATAATTGATACATGGAATATAAATTGTAAGTTTAATAATAATAATAGTAATTTCATGTTCCAAGTCAATGTGTACATAATTAACAGTAATATTAGTATCTGCACTGGTTACAAACCATATCGCAGATATCACAATTTCATATAATGAGAACTAAAACAAACAGTTACTTAAACATATGTAATAAATAAAAACTTAATTTGAATTAACTAAATATGTGAGATTATTGTGTAACACAGTATTCAGAGTGAGATAAGAGTGTTTTATGATAGTAATGAGTGAATTGTTTATTAAATAAAGGTGTATGATTTGAACTACCGAATTTAAATTGTGGTAATAATAACTTACTTAGTATGGTTAAAAATGGTATGAAAATAACACTGGGAAAATATGTTAACACAATACAATAATATTAACATGACAGAAACTTTTCTTTTTAAATTAAATAGTAATCAATGGTAATGTATTGTAAACCATGTTAAACTGAATTTGCAAATATTAATATTAATATCCATATAGTATGAGATTTATGCTTATCTATAATTTTTAGGTAACAATTGTAAAAGGATAGGGTTTTATTCTTTACCTGCCTATGGGCTTCTGCAGCTTGCCTGATTTCTTGATAGATATCTTGATGCATCCTATCTAGAGCCCTTTTCTCCTCACTTGAAAAACGATCCTTGGCAGTTCTTTCATCAATGCCTTCAGCTGGACCGTGTTCCATAATTTGACCCTCGGGAAAATTGCCTGTAGAAATTATAAAACCAAAATTTTTATGTGATACCTAATTACAGACCCTAACAAATCTTTAAAAAAAATTTACAATTATTATTACAAGGCTAAATGTATAAATATACATAATACAGTTGAACCTCCATAACACTAATCTCGATAAAGTAAAAACCTCTATAATTTCAAAAAATAATATGCGCAGAAGCCAAAACCTCTATTACTTAAAATATGCACCCTCTATAACTTAACTAATAATTTCAGTATTAGACCTCAGTTACTTAAAGAAATGTTTCAACAAGCTCTATAACATAAGCTGTCTGTCAATGAGACATTTTGAATCATAGAATTATGAAACCGCTTACACTTACAAACTGGCAGGTTTATTACTCTATGTTTTGAATGAATGTAATCTCGAAATTTATTGCAAGCATGTGTATACATGTTGAATTGTTAACAAAAACAATAAGTATACAATCACCTCTCTATTTATCATAGAAAACCAAATTGATGTCTGTTATAAAGCAAAACAAAAAATAGACTATTTTCAGTAGACTAAAGTTTAATTTTTATGTAACATATACATGCATTTTATTTTACCACTTCTTATGGCACATTCAGATAAAAATAGGAACTGTATATTAACTCATTATTCACTCTCTAACATAAATCCTTGATAAATTAAAAATTCTATAATTTATATTATTGTGTATTTTCCTTGGTGTTTAAATTAACAAGGTTCTACTATATAATAACATTTTTTTTTTAATTTTTGAGGATATATATTATTATGTTTTGATAACTTACGTAATTAATAAATATTGTAATATATAATAATTGTTTTTACCTGTTTACCATATATAGCTGTTTCTATAATCTATACCTATATTTATGTAAATCAACCATGTAAAGATTATATACTAGACTGGATATAAAACTAAATTTGCATCATGAAATTTTAAGATATTTTTTCTAGTAGACACCATTTTACAATATATTAGTTTTTATAGACTAACCATTGGGATACAAATCAGCTATGGGTATTGTTGGC
This sequence comes from Antheraea pernyi, assembly GCA_015888305.1. Lineage (NCBI taxonomy): Eukaryota > Metazoa > Arthropoda > Insecta > Lepidoptera > Saturniidae > Antheraea > Antheraea pernyi. The sequence continues at coordinate 12,529 of MU161597.1, read as the reverse complement.
GGATTAGTTTGCTCCTTAACCGGGCCTTTTCCAGATTTACTTTTGTTTTTCTTTTTCTTTTTTTTCTTCTCATCACCTTCTCCACCATCATCTACAGCAGTTACAGATGTCTCTTGTTCTAAAACATTTTTTATCTCAGCAACATCAATCGCAGCACCATTATTTTCTAAAAGCATAAATTGCATATTAAATATATAACTTTCTGATTATACTTGTGACTGTTTATAACTTGATATTATTAAAAAAGGTTCTTCACATGGCAAATTGCGAAGGAATTCAAGCCCTGGTTCTCATGCCTGCTAGATAGTAAGTACATTTTAAAAAGCTAAATATTGTTTTTGCCTCAGCTAATTGAAAACTTGTTACACCTTACTATTACAGTAAAATTTTGCTACTATGTTAGTAAAAATTAGAAAAAAAAAATCAGATTTTTTTTTTTCAGTTTTAATAACTAATGTAAATATAATCAAAGTATTACACAAAAAAATTATTATTATTCTTGGAAGAGAAGAAAATATTTGTTTCTTTTAACTGTTGTTTTTAATTTTTGTATTACGTTATCTATTTAATCATTTATATGAAAAAAATTGTTTATTTCAGCAGATTAATTGACCCCATTATTTAAATATTAATTCAAACAGAATAATGGGTCCTTAGAGCATATTTTGATGCATTTAAAATTCGTTTTATAGTTATAGGAAAGAAAATTAAAATACAGACTTACAACAACAATACAAACAACACTGGCTGTGTCCTTTTTTACTTATGTTCAAAAATAGATTACATTTCATGTATTGAAAAAGATACATTGAGATTTTGCAATTTGACTGTAACTTTTTAAATTTAATTTATTTATTTAATTTAATTTTAATTTTATTTATTTAATTTTCACAGGTTCTTGATGAAATACAGCCATAATAACACTTGCTTGTCTACATTTGATAATAATTACATACTTATGATTTTTGTTCTATTGGTTTATAGCTTATAGTATATTAGCCTAAACTCAAAGAAAATACACAGTAATAAGTTTACTTACTTCAGTTATAGTGTAATAATTATGTTCGAGCGTTTCTGAGTTCTGGCAAATACATGAATTTATCTAAAAATATCAATTGTGTACTAAAGTACTGTAATTAAAAATACGTGCTGTTTCTATCGATATTTATTGTTTTAAAATAACCTCACATAATGCTTTCCTTTCGTCATTATGAATGTAAGTGTGAAGATATTATTACAACTTACTAGGTTAGTATAACAAAATAAGTTATTTCTATAGATTTACGACTTGGGCCTACAATAACCAATATTATATTGTTTATAGGAATCTTATATGTTTCGATTAAAGTGACATTTGATAGTGTCCTTTATAATATATAAACACAGAAAAAAACAAAGCTACAAATTCATGACGGCTAATAAATTCAGTAAACCTGTATTCTTCTTCTTTTTTTTCTTTTTCTTCTTCTTGGCGGGATCTTTTGTTTCACTTTCATCAACTAGATCTAAATCTTCCATGTCACCATTCTCAAGGGCTTCTTCATTAGTGACTTCAGTTTCTATTTCCACAGCGGCCATATCGCTAATAAACAGTTAGAATAACAAAAAATAATTAGATATCACGTCTAACAAAGGCAAAAAGTTCCATGCGTCTTTTCAATCACAGGAATTGTGCCACAAATATATTTTTTCTAATTTTGTAAGTCAACTGGATATAAGTCCTTGGAGCCTACTTATAAATTGTTTGTGAAACAAATGCTATTAGTAATATGAAATTTAAAAGAAACAATGTAAAATTACAAATATTACGAAAAATTAACACGACTTCTATCATAATAGAATTATAAAATATAACATATTTATTCCCGTATAAAAATTAGACATTTATATTTTCATAGTAGCCGGTAAATTATTTTTTTTCGGTATGGCATCTGTCTATGTAAACTATTTCGCTATTGTCAATTGTGATTTCAAACTTAATGCGAAATATTCAGTGTAACGTAAAATAATATCTAAAATATTGCGACCCAGAACATTCACAAAAGAAGTAGTATTGGGTACCACAGGGATATAGATATTGATAGGGAAGATACCACACTTATATACAAGAAATATTTAACTATCACATTGTCTTGATAGTTAATATTTGTTAACATTGTTCCAATCTCTTTGTTAAAAGACAGAAATACCAATTATACCTTGCTTTATTCAGCAAGAATTTAGGATAATTACATATTATGAAAAGTATGACAGTGAAAGACAAGTAGTTGTCAATGACAATTGACCATAGTACATAACATTCTCCCCTAGGTGTTCTTAATTTCACGTTACTGTAAAACATAATCTTGTAGACAGCTTGGCATTTTTCTTTCTCTTGTTGAGCGACGAATCGGTAACTCTGGCTCATTTTGATCAGTTCCAAGCTCAGCTTCTTGATTAACTTGAAGCTCTGAATCAGGTTTAGAATCCGGGAGTGTAGAGTAAGAATCATCACCTAAGTCATCTTCCCTAGGAAAAGGTGCCAATTGCCTGTTACATACCGTAGTCTCTCGCGCATCTGGCAAACAAATATAAGAATAACTGGGATTTCCATGTAGTAATTGTACTTCATCTACTAAAGGATCATATTTAGATATCCTCACGCTTCTCTTTAACAGTACAGGGCCAGGAGTTAACAACCAGCTTGGGGTAGAGCTTCCAGTAGGTGAACGTCGAGGGTGTCGAAACATGCGTTCGTGAGGTGTTTCATTGGTTGCTGTGCATAATAGAGAACGTATAACCTGTTCCCAGTCTGTTGTATCCATTTTATTAGAATTTAGGCAAAGTTGTATTGTTCGCCATAGTGTTCCATTTAGACGTTCGATTTGGCCGTTTCCTGCCGGATTATAGGGCGTGGTCCTACTGGTCGAAACTCCATATTTGTCTAGGAATAACTTTAGTTCATTTGACATAAATGCAGTCCCTCTATCAGCCCCTCTACCCTATATAAGCAGGAGCGCCAAACATGAAGAATAGGTCCTTTAGTGACTTTATAACAGTTTGTGCAGAAAGATCTTTACATGCATACGCAAAAGGAAATCGAGAATATTCATCAATTATTGTTAACATATATTTATTTGATGTTTTAGATGGTATTGGTCCTTTAAAATCTATGTTTAGTCGCTGAAATGGTTCTGTAGCTTTAATTAATTTGCCTTGAATCTTGGCATATCTTGGTTTAATTTGTGAACAAATTGGACAAGAGGCAGTCATTGTTTTGACATTTTCAAGAGAATAGAGAAGATTCTTAGATCTTATCCAATGCATCATCGAACGATACCAGGATGACACAATAAGTTATGTAAATCTCGCAATCTGTTAGGATTAAGACAAGCAGATATTCGTGATAAAGCATCAGCAGCAGCATTTTCCTTACCTGGTCTATACATAATATCATACGTATAGCAGGAGAGATCTATCCGCCACCTTTCAATTTTCTCATTCTTTATTTTGCTAGAATGCTTTTGATTAAACATGAATGAGATAGACTGTTGATCAGTAATTAATAGAAAATGTCGGCCAATTAAGTAGTGACGCCATTTTCTCAAAGATTCTACTATAGCGCAGGCTTCTTTCTCAATTGCAGAATGTTTCTTTTCTGATTCATTTAATGACCTTGAAAAGAAAGCCACAGGTCGCCCATTTTGTGAAAGAGTTGCGGCTATAGAATGTTCAGATGCATCTGTTTCTACAGTTAAAACGTCATCATGATTTATAGCAGATAAAGCTGATTTGGCTATCTCAAATTTTATTTTATTAAAACACTCGATTGCATTGTGATTGAGCGGTGTTCGTGACTGAATAAGAGGATATATCTTTTCAGAAAAATTGGGTACCCATCTAGAATAATGTGCAAACATACCAAGGGCTCGTTTAAGGGAAGATGCGTCATTGGGAATAGCTAGATCCATCAACGGTTTCAAGCGATCTTCGTCAGGTTTTATGGAATTGTTTTGAATGGTGTATCCTAATAAACTTATCCGTTCGCTTGCAAAAATGCACTTTTCTTGATTCAAAGTTAATTTATATTTCTCTACGGCGTTCATGAATTTTTTTAAATTTTGGTCGTGTTCTTCTTTTGTTTTTCCGCAAACGGTGATATCATCTAAATAAGCAAACGTTCCATTTAAATTCTCAGTTTCAATTACATATTGCAAAGTTCGTTGAAAAGCAGCAACACCATTCGTCACGCCAAAGGGTATTCGAGTAAACTGATATAGTTTACCACAAGCTTCGAATGCCGTCATCGGTTTTTCCTTTGACAGAATGGGTACTTGATGGTACGCAGATTTCAAATCTATTTGACTAAAAAAATTATATTTGGATACTTTAGAAATAAGTATGTCAATTTTTGGCAAAGGATATGCATCAAGCTCTGTATAGCGATTGATAGTACGTGAATAATCAACAACTAGACGTTTTCGGTGAGACTTTCCTCCTGTAATTAGAACTTGAGCACGCCATGGAGAAATGCTTGGTTCAATAACACCATCATCTAACAACTTTGTAATTTCTAATTTTATAAAGTTTTCATCTGCTTCTGAAAATATTTTTGACTTAGTAAGAACACCTAGGGGAGAATGTTATGTACTATGGTCAATTGTCATTGACAACTACTTGTCTTTCATTGTCATACTTTTAATAATATGTAATTATCCTAAATTCTTGCTGAATAAAGCCAAGGTATAATTGGTATTTCTGTCTTTTAACAATTTATTCAGCAATAAAAGGATAATAATAAGGAACTAAAATGTCGTATGACGAAAATTTAAATACGATGTCTCGATATCTCCGGCCTGAACGGTTTGACGTCGAACCAAGTACAACGGCAGCGGATTTAAAATGGCTACATTGGAGATCTACGTTTACAAATTTTATTGCTGAAGAAGCTATCAAAGTTCCTGATACAATAAAACTAAAACTTTTAGTCAATCACTTAGCACCTTGCGTATATTCGTTTATTATTTCTTGTACAACATACGAAGAATCGATTGAATGCCTTGATAAAATATATGTTAAACCTAAAAATGACATCTATGCACGCCATATTTTAGCTACAAGGAAACAACAATCAGAAGAATCCATATCAGAATACGTGCGTGCATTGAAGCAACTAGCACTCGAATGTAACTTTCAAGATGTCAAGGCTGAAATTTACAAACAAGAATTTATTCGCGATGCATTTATCTCAGGAATCTGTTCGCAAAAAATTCGTCAAAGATTATTAGAGAATTGTACCTTAAATTTCGATGACGCATTAAATCAAGCTCTTACTCTGGAATCAGTAGAAAATAATGCTAAAGCTTATGGCAAGTGTTTACCATCCACATCTTACCTAAACGCTCTAGAATCTAATGAAAATTGATTCCAGAGTAAGAGCTTGATTTAATGCATCATCGAAATTTAAGGTACAATTCTCTAATAATCTTTGACGAATTTTTTGCGAACAGATTCCTGAGATAAATGCATCGCGAATAAATTCTTGTTTGTAAATTTCAGCCTTGACATCTTGAAAGTTACATTCGAGTGCTAGTTGCTTCAATGCACGCACGAATTCTGATATGGATTCTTCTGATTGTTGTTACTTTCTTTAGCCTTGTAGTAATTTTGCATTAAACTAGTGGGCGCCCAGTGGTCGAAATTCGACCATAGTTCATTGATTTTTTAAAGTTTCAACTTTATTAGGCTGCTTTTGTCAAAGGTTATACTTCTATAATCAAAGGTTTTCGTCATGGCTTCACAGTTATTTGCCACTCTTTTTTTAAATTATATAAACATTTTAAAAAATCTATGTCTGATTGACAATTGAAATTAATTATAAATTTGAAACAAAAAAACAGGTGGTTATATAAGGTGGTAAGGCTCTCAAATTATAAGTAAATATGACTTAACAAAAATAAAGAAATTGATCCCAATAGAATCAAAGAAACCAGTAATAGCTACATCGTGGCTCTAAAATAGATATATAGAATAGCATAAAAACAATGACATACAATGACGCAAGCCAAACAAGCGGAATACGATCGGTCATGCTTACATGTTATGACGCGAAATTATTAATTAATCTCCTGTCATAAAAATACCGCTCAACGCGCCTAACAAAGTTTTCACTTCAATAAAAATCCACGACCTTTTTTTTTAATGATCTTGATATTTGATTTGAAGTATCTGTACATATGACTTTTTTCTTTTTTTTACGTGAGGAAATCCCTTATGGATACGCCTTCCCCCGGGGGAGAGGGTGGGTTATGTCTGACTCGCACGGACTAAAACCCTACGGTGTACCGTCCGACCGTATTGTTGGGGCGGCAAGGGATCGATCTATGCTTCTCCCCTTGAAAGCCACCCCAACGGTCCGCCCGGCGGAAGGTGACCGCCGGGCTCCTACCTATAGAGAGGCAACCGGGTACACATCGGCTGCCCCCCCTCGTCCGCCGAACCTGCGCAATGAGGAGATGGGCCCCCCGGCCCATCCCCTCAGGTCCGGCTACGGTGGCGGGAGGAGTTGGGCAAAGCGCCGCCTCCTCCCGCCGGTCCTCCGTTGGCGGAGAGGGCCACTTAGAGGGTCTACCTCGCGGGCCCTCTCCG